>JAGXCT010036626.1:57372-113072 GCA_022495035.1 Philopotamus ludificatus | reverse complement strand
AACAATAAAAAATAAAAAAAATCTAAAATAATTAATTTGCCCTATAAAGGGTTAATAACACATGAAGGATAGCTATATATATTTTATATATGATTTTTCCAAGTGAGATGATTATCAAATATTAATTACGCCGAGGCATTTCCTTTGATTTTTTCACGGTAAGGATGAAATATTAAATTTCACTTACAATTCAGAAAGAATTTTGCGGGGTTTTGTAAAAAAATGGATAAGTTTTTTTCAAGATTTATTTTAACACTTCGATAGACGTCTGGATATAAAATAAGAAATGCTACGTGCATATGTTTCATGTATCATCAATATATAGAGTTATTATTATCTGTTTATTGGTAGAAATTGGGATGTCACTGCTGGAAATTAAGACTTAAACAGAAGTTGGGACAGTCTTGTGGAAAACCGGCGATGTTTCTTGTATTTGAGACATTAATTTTGGGGTTTTATTCATTTGAGAGGGAAAATTAAATTAAAATAATTTAATCGTTGATTTTATACTGCAACTTCAAAGCTATTTCCATTGTTACTGCTTTAGTAGAAAATCAACAGTTTACATACCCAAATAATGAAAAAAAATATCTTAGCATTAGCTAAATAATATGTCAGCATCATTAGCAACTTCTCTGATCGTGTTTCGGCATTTATCTATAATATTTTTTTAATAAAACGGTGTTATGTCTAAAGCTAACATGTAACATTTTCAATAATTAACTGAATTTTGCAAATCAAAAATCGTTTAATTTCTTTTTATTGTAAATTATTTCGAAAAATCGCTTTCAAGATAGAAAATCGCTGATCGTTAATCGCCTTGTTCTAGAGAAAATATAAATATATACTGGCAAAATATTAAAAACGACGAAGGATCGTTATGATAAGTATCATCATAATTACTGCGATTTTTTCACTCGTCCTGAGCTTAAAATTTCATAATTTCTTTGATATTCATAACTTATTGATTGATTCAAACTGGTTATAAAACAGGTATCACGAAAAGATTGTCTATGTAATATACGTCAAGAACAAGTGTACAAACATATACTTCGAAACAATATGTCAACAGTCGAAACTCTTGTGTATTGTGGATTTTAAAGTAATACATTTTATAAATTCGTAAAAAGTCATAAATTATAAATTAAATATTTGGAATTAAAATAATTATCTGTTTTGTCCGTTAGTTTACATATGTATGTGTTTACATGGATTCAGCTCTTTTATTTCACGGCTCGGCGTTATCTATCAAGTCATATTTTTATGAAGCCGGTGAAGCGTTTTCCGTTGAACTCGCTTAAGCGTAAAAACTGAAAATGGAAAATTCCTACACACACTCCCAGAAATCCTGTACGACAATGGCGGCATGACCCAAATATCATAACCGTTTTTATGTGAATGAATGCATTTTTATTGTGTTTAACCCTGTATTTTCCGGGACGTTTGTTGCATAATGGACTGTGGCGCAAACGAATTCGAAAATAAATTCGAGAGCGCCTTCATCCACTTTAAGTCTTTTCATTCGTTAGAGGTGTCTGGCGAAAGTCTTCTGGTCATTAGTCTTGGTCTAAATTAAAAAAAGGATATATATATATATATAGAACTACGTGTTCGGTATTTTAATTGCTTTTTTTTGGGGTTTAAAATAAAGGTTTTGTTACCATAAAAATGGTTCTAAGCCCTCTCTGACTGCTCTGAAGTTTTATCGACGGTGCATTCCAGTTAATTGTCTCTAAGCCACAAGAGAACGAACTCTGGCCTGGTTTAATAATTGGATACTGCAGAATTCAGATGCAAATTTAATCAAATTATCGATTTTTTCTTTTACATAATATAATACAATTCTAAATAAAAAACTAAATTTGATATTATTATACAATGAAAATATTTGATTTAACAGTTGACTGAAATTGACAGCTCGGATGTAAAATTTTGCATTTATTAACACTTTAATTAAAAAAATGTGTATGAAAATTTTAGTACAATACTTAAAAAATATATTTCAGTATTTTCAATTTTTTTTATGGGTGGAAAATCTTTGTTTTCATGAATATTCGTAATATTTAAATTTTAATCTTCGTCCAGAATTAAAACTCAAATCAATTTATATCCGGCTCTCCGTTAACTCCGCTGTCGAATCCGGATTTCAATATTAATCCAGAACCTTTAGATAATGATTGCTTAATGCGAAACTAACCGATATTAGTTTCATTCTAATAAATCGATAGGATTGGAGCGGAAATTGCCATTTTTGCCGTTCTCGCTAAAAACGGCATATCGAGGATTTGAATAATCGCGAATCTCTTATCTTTTCGTTTTAATTCTCGGGGGACTTTGCCGAGGTTATCGAAGGTCAGTGATATCCGATCAGAGCATTTGGTTCCGATATGTTGCGGTATCGGTAGAAATGACTTTTGTGACAAATCCCAGCTCGTTCTGAGAAAACGAGATGTCCATCGGTTTGAACGGTGGATATATTCTTAACATATATATTTTATTATTAGGACAAAGAGTTTTTAACATACTACTAATTATAATCTAGAAAGCTTACGTGATGCCGGAAAATCGCTTTATTAAAATTCATAGGTATATTTTAATAATATTTTCGATTATTTGTCATGCAATCGTAGTTCGTGGTTCTATTGTGAGAAAATACTAATATTATAGTTTATTTAATGAGCCTTGAAATTAAGCCTTCAGTTTATGAAACTACATCTTTATCGCCGTAAGTATGATTTGCGTATTTTTCCCTATCTTGACTTATCCTAGACTAGTCTTTTCTAACAATATTCATCCAGTTTTTCGGTAAATGTCCTCTACGTCTTTTCTATTACAAAAACGACATTATCTGTGACATTTTTTTTATCACATTAGTGGTTAAGATCTAAAGCCTTTATTGCTTTAAATAAAAAGATCTGTTTTGGCTTAAGATCAGCGTTAAGATGAGTTTGATAGCGTTCTGCTATTCGATTGACGGATGAAATATATTACAAGTAAGTGAAATTGTCGATTCAAATTGTCTGTCAAATATGAATAGCCAAACTCGAATACTCCTATTAATCGTATTTGCGAAAAAAAGTTTATTTAAACAATACCTGTAAAACACGAACAATCTGTTATATATTTTTCGTTGTTATCCTCCTCTATTTTCGTGAAATTTTGAATTTTGGATCTCAAAGCGAATGTTTGATCGTCGAAATAGTGTAATATTCTGAAGATGCAACATCAGATAGATATATTATATGTTACAGAACTTCTAAATCGATATCTTCTCTTACTTTGTCTTTCGTAATTCTTACTGCGTGTGGTCTTCCATTAATTAATGGTTTTCTAAAACTGATCATTTTTTATTCTTACTACTACTAATAAGAAAGATAAACTTTTTTCGGCTAAAGATGGCTCAGGGGTAGACACAGGTATCAGTTTCGATGAAAATTAGTATTTTTCTCTTTTTGAATTGGTATAGATCCATTTTTATCCCCGGTATTTATTTTTTAAAGAAATGGATAGGTCATTTATCTGGATAAAAAAGATAATAATATGCTTGTTTGATGTTTCGAGACCTTTGGATCTATTTTTTCCCTACCTTTTCATATCATCCTTTAGTGTTGATTATAGAAAACCGTGATCTTGTGTCAATTACTTGATTGTTTTACGCGGATCGTACTTCATCAAGGAATTTACAGTGTCATCATCTATTTTGAGGGGTTTTACTTATTTCGGTTTGTCCTTCACTGCTTATTAACGTTTTAAACCCTTTATAGCACTGTCGAGGGTAGCTATGTTTGATTTTAATCCTTTATCAAATAAAAACAGCATAAAATACTGCAAATGTATATCTTTAATCTCTGGGCGTTGCATTTTTTCTCCATAATACATTACTTTTCGCTTTACCTGATATATAATATCCGATGAAAGCACCTTCAAAATTATTCATGACCTCTAAACGGCCCTGAAAGCAAGAACAGCAGGCGCTTTTTATAAGCTCGGGAGATAAACCTTGAAATGCCAGGCAGATTTTTTCCTCAACTCACCGTTATTGTTACAGGCAGTCGTATCAGTGGTTAGTCGAACATATTTTAGGAAAATTCCTATATAATATCATTAATATGATCTCCTTGCCTTGATAAAAAAAATAGTAAGCTTTGAAATGTTAATTTCATGGAATCTCGTTAATTATACATCGATGCGTAAGCTCTCTAAAATTACAATGTACCATTGTTACCGCTGCAATAATTATTTCGAGTGCGGTTTCAGTCCTAATTAAATGAGCTTTTTCATAGAATTTCCCATATGCCGTGGTTGTTGTTTATAATACACAGTTGAATTATGTGCTTCTATTAATATTATATAATATGAATATTTAGACAAAGCCAGGCTTTGTCCGCGTCATGTGCACATTCAATTATGATATGCTGAATTTAATTCGCCAGTTCTTGGTACATATCAAAGGATAAAATTCGGTATAATCCCGTCGGGGAGCTCTCAGTAAAAATCGTCCGCGTTCGCCTCGATTTAACGTTCGATCGGCTCTAATAAAAATTGTTAAAAAATATATGCCGGGCAGCTTTGTATAAATAATAAAAGAGTAACGGCTGGCAGTTAAGTTAACGGCGTCCGATAAACTCTTAACGGCCCGTTACACGGCGGTTGTTTCGGAGACGCGTCCGTTATTGTTTAATCACGCTGAGCGATGGCGAGGCCTATGGAACGAGGCTGATCGATTGTATACAAATTTATATAAAAAAAAAACAAAGAATGACCCCCTTGTATATTGTATAGGTATGTGATGTATATTCCGTTGCATAATTATCAGCAGGACGTTTATTATGCTTTTTTGCTTAATTCGGATGTTAATAAATTTTAATTCTGATTAAATCCGATCCTCCCCCGTGCTTTTTTGCATCATTATTATAATTGTTGAGGCGAAATTGAATAAATCTGCAATAATCTACAACCCTCTTCGTTTTTTCTCCGTTTAGTATCGTGCAAATGGAAGTGTTGTGATTGAATATTCGTGTTTTTTAAATAAAATAAATGATAGAAATTAATATATTACTGTTTTAATGTTTTATATACGGAAAATTATTTCAGATTAAAATAGAGGTTGTTGTGAGTTTATAATTAACATATATTTTATTTTAATTATATTTGTTTATTATTATTATATTTATTTCTCCTTGGATATTTTAAAATATAATTTACATCCTTCCTCATTTTTCATAACTTTTTAATTTAATCAATATTGAGTGCGTGTTTTATGTAATAAACGAATTACTTAATTCATATGATCACTAAATATCCATACTATTAATTTTACTAATCTAATTTCAGTGAATCTGAGCAGTATACTTTAATTCTTTACTATGTTTTGCACGAATTTGATTCGCCAGGTTTTTTGCTTCAGATTAAAACTTTTACAAATAAAATTAAATCATTGGATGTTAGATAAATTGTATTTTACTTTAAATTAAAGAGTGTATTTTTTATATTTCTTTTATGCATATTTTTAAATTTCTTTAATGTTTGACAATCATAATTTTCCAATTATTTATTTAATTCATTATAGTCTCTAAATTCCTGAAATAGATTTATTATATAAAATACATTAATCTCTCTTTTTACACGATAGTCCTCTAAAAACCGTGTAAAAAAAGTTATTTTGTTATAAAATCAAATTAACTTTAATTATTTAAGGAATATAATAAATTAAAAAAAATATTTTTTAAATGATCGTAATCATACATTTAAATACCTCTGAAAACTAGTATAATATATTTAATAAAATGATAGCATCGCATCAATCTTCAAAAATACATAGTTTAATTTGGAGTTAAATATATTTCATCTATCAATAATTGGTTTAATTTAATTTGTAAAAGGTTTTATTTGAGATGGAAAAAGTTTATAACCCGAAATATATTTAATTTTAAAGGAAAAAGGTTAAATTTAATTGGTAAAAGGTGTGATTTGGATTTGAAGATCTGTACAGATTTTTTACGTCAAATACAACCTTTTTCACATCAAATACATCCTTTGTAAATCAAATTGACCCCTTTTTAATAGACATTTTAATAGAAAAATTAAATTAAACGACAGTACTATAGAGAAAAAAATAAATAAAGAGAAGACATCACTGGGTTCAGACCAAAAATCATTTAAAAGTGGCTTGTAAAAATAAAGGTTTTCTCTTTCGACAACCTTAAAACATATTAATAATATTGTAGAGAGTGTTACTTGAAATTATTTAATGTCAATCTATTAGGTTTATTTTATTAAGAAGAATTTGTTTTCTTGATGCAAATGATAATTTTATTTCATAACCTCGTTTTTTATTGTCTGCAATTGCTAAAAATAAATAAAACAACAATATTCGCTGCCGTTGCCATGCGGGCGATGTTTTTTCTCGCTCGCATCCGGTACAATGTGCCGAGTGCGAGTGAAACGTATGAAGCATATCATGATTAACTATTTTTATTTTTAGAATGATCCATTTAAAAAAAAAAATGTCAAGACATTGATGAAGAATCCATCAATATCTTGACATGAAGTGTTTGAGATTTTTTAAATACCCCCTTGGGATGATGCAGTTGTTTTAGAGACGCCGTGACGGATGGGTTTGACAGAAATTTTATTACATTTTCAATTAGAATAATCGATTTCTCTCAAAGAATGCCTCAAAATACATACAATTTTAATGGAGTTTTCTGACGATTAATTAATTACGAGTTATCACAGCTTAGCTGGTGCGTGCGTTGGCTCTACAAGTTTGTTTAAAATTTTAAACAAACGGATGATGAAAGCATCCAATTTCGGTCATTAGTGAGCCGGTGGTGAAAAAAAGTGATAAATTATTCATACACGGTCGTCCCTTTGTCTACTGCTGCGCAAAGGAGATATAAATTAAGTTCTAAGTACACATAACATGGAAATTAGGGCGTAATGGGTTTTTGCATGGGGGAACATGGACAATTTTAAAATTAAAAAATGAGTGAGGAAACGTCCGCCGCCCTTTTCACATTAATATTATCAATTGGGTAAGAGGATCACGTGTAAACGGTTTGATAAAAAAAAATGTAATGGCGAACTGGCGGCGGTTGTTCTGTTGTATTGTGTTTGCAGACAATGTAGATGGACGATAAGGTCGGTGAAGCATTGCTGTAATTAGGGGATGAATGTTGTTTCCCGTTTTTTTCGCAACAATTGTTATTTAGGATTAACGCGATGTATTTTTGGGAATTTTCGACGTATCCGCATTTCGAAACGAATTACAATGCGAACTTGGGCATTAATACAATGGCTGTTCCGAAACTTTGTGAGTCTGCAGGCGATTATGATTAGTCTGCCACCCGATGTCGCTTACGATCCAGCATCTCCCGGTAAACGTTTCCATGGATCCGAGCTCCTAATGCGACCTAATTATGGGAGACTGGGATTTATACATTCACTCGAGTATTGTTTGCGTCGTGACTTTGCTTCTCTTTAATCTTGACGAACGATGGCCGTGGAAACTTTCCATAATCCGGAAAATCCCGGTTTCCGCCGATGGAATAAAACGGTGCCAGATAAATTGGAAAGGCATATCTGGGAAACGATTTATGATTGCATTTGACATAATTCTTTTTGCTGTGTGGCAGAAAATTGTGGCGTGCAGATCACCGGTTTGCTTATTATTCTAGTTATCAGAAAGCTCAGTAATTGGATGTGTGATCTCTTGAGAAGAGACGCTACGTGATTTAGATCGACGGAGATGTTAGCGTTGACATATAATGAAGTAGCCTTTATTAAAATTTATTCTTCTATTGTTAGAATATTTTTTTTAATGAGAAATCTTTATTTTCTTCACTCTGTTGTTGAATAATTTGATTTTTATGCTTTATTTTTTAAACATCAATACGATTATGTTTTAATAATTATTATTTTTAAGAAACTTGTCTATGTCAATGATCGTGTGCCTCTTCTTTCCATTTAAGCTTTCAAAGTGGTTCCTTTAATTAGTCTATTCAGTTTTATTTTAATGCTTAAAACTATTATGAAAATAAATTAAAACTCGTTCAGTTTATCATATTTTTTTTAATATTATGAAAATATTGTCTAAATAATTAAATTAATCCATCCGTCCAGATATGCTTGGGGTCCCTGAGAGGCCCCCTTCGGATGTCGCAGTTGTTTTTGAGCCGCTGTGATGGATGAGTTAAATACTGGCTGTTTAAGTTTAGTTCTCACAATAAAATAATAGGGAAATATAAACAGAATCAGAAAGGCTTCAAGGATTAGAATATAGCTTTTGAGATAGACAACTTTAAATAAGACACCATTAGTCTTGATAAATACATAAATTGGTTCTTAAAGTTCACCGACAACAAATCAGTTACTAGAAAGTTCACCGCCCTGCAATTCATCGAAGGATAATTCATCAAAACCAAGAAACTTCGTTATTCACATTTTTTTTTACTAATAAAATGTTTAAATATTTTGTTATAAACTATTAAAAAAAACATCAAAACACTTTTAAATGTATGAAAAGTTTTACCATAATAAGGTTTTATAACTTTAATTTTAAACACAATCTGTAGGTAAAGTATGTATAATATTTTCTATTATAATCAGAATTCATAACTGTTGAATCGGTGAATTGTAATTTTGACGAATTGCGAGAAGGTGAACTTTCCAGTCGGTGAATTGTTGTCGGAAAACTTTCCGGATTTATTTACAAAACCTCGCAATGAAAGGCTATAACTATTTTACTAAATATATCGACATGCTTTATCAAATATATTTTATAATAATCTCCTGGTTAATTTGATTATTTATTTCAAGGCGTAAAATTATTAGATTTATAACTGATCTAAAAAATTGTTAGTTATAATATTTTTATATACATTCATGCAATCAGAATTGTTAATAATATTTCCAAATAGCTTTTATTTTATTGATCAAAACATCTATATTCAATGTAAAATGAACAAAATATTATTTATTAAGAATAAATTTAGGCATTTCTTTAATGGAATTTATTTTTAGAAAATAATTATGTCTTATATTTCAAAAACAGTTGTCAGATATAACAGGGGCCGTCAACCTCTCAATACTCCCACGTATGACGGAAACATTATCTTATTCCGAGCGAAACCCAGTAAAACATTTAAAAATATTGAACCCTTTTGAATTATTGACTACATTGAATTACACCAACACTAAAATACGAGTTATGATTTTATTTAATGCTTAAAACATTCCTGTTAATAAATAAAAATACTTTCTTATAATACAATCAGTTTTGAAAGCACTATGATTTTTTAAAAAATATATTTTTAAAGTAAATTGGCATCGTTGTTAAACATTGAATATTTATTATAAATTAAGGCATAATTTTAAAAAAATAATGCTATTTAATCAAGAACGAGTAAAAACTTAAGTATTTTCTCCCAGCCGTGCTTGCAGAAAATATTTACGTGTTCGGATTTGACGTTTTCTCGCTATTTGCGTTTAATTTTTACAATCCCGTTTTATTTTAATACATTTAATATCCGCTTTTACGTTTTTTATTTCCCGCAATTTACGTTTGTATATTTAAAATTTAAATAAATTTATAATCATGTTTGATTGAAATGCGCGACGATTTAAAATGTTTGAAATTAATATAATATAAATGATAACTTTAAATTGTTTGAAAAACAACTTTTAAGTTTAGATGCTTTGATGGGATCTAAGATAAGAAAAATGATCTTATACCTAGATAGATGCCCTGCTCATCCAACAAATTTAACACAGAGGAATATAAAATTAGCCATTTCCCCTTCAACTTGTACTAGTAAACTGCAGCCTTTGGACTAGGGAATAATCCGTACATTTAATCATTACTACGAAAATGTTAAGGTATCTATTTTAGATGCAATGCATTACACTGTTAAGGTATTAGGTAAAATTGAAGAAATAAAGATCAAAAATTGTCATTGAAAAGCTGGAATCGTTAAGAAACAAGAATATAAAATAGAAGATACTAGCGATGAGAGCCTCAGGGGAGTCTGGTCATAAATAATAGTAGAAGATATTGGACGCACAATGCTATTGATGAATGGGAACAAATTTCTACAGAAACTTTAGAAATTACACCATGGTAGAGTGGACCGTCACATTCACTAAAACTTATCTAATGAAGAAGAGGCAATAATCCATCCAATTCCAACAAAAGAAGATGCTATGAGGCATATTGATGGGCCTTAAAAGCTACTTTATTAGCACTGAAAACGTACAAGACAAAACTTTCTTATCGATTTATAAGATCAAAAGAGCTGCAAACCATCACAAAAGTATGTACCAATTTGATTTGTGCGATTATCTAAATATTTTTTTTTTTCAATTTTTTAATGTTTTTTACCTAACTCGGGATCAGAATTTTTCCTCCTTTCGCTGTATATTACGTACCCCAAGTTTTTGTTTTTTCTTGAAAAACACTTTTAATAGTAAACCTACATGTCACAAACTCTTTTGTATTTGTCTAAAAAAGCCTAAAAAATAAACATTGTCCTTTATTATATGCTGTTGCTACGGGCGCAATGATTTTTTCGCTCGCATCCGGTACGATATGCTCAATGCAAGTAAAGCGTGCGGCGAAGCTTAGTTTGCGGCGAGACATCGCCGAGAGCGTTGTCATTTACGTGTCATATTGATTAGTATTAAGATCCTAAATATCGACCAAATTATGAAGAATTATGAATAAATATTTTTTTCTTAGAATAATGCATCTTTTTTAAATGTCATCAAGTTATTGATGAAGAAGTCATCAATATCTCCAAGCATTGACATAAAATGCTTTTATATTTTATAACAATAAGGATAATTTTATCCCGTCATATTTTATATGTAGAAATCCTCTTGATGGTTGATTTTCATTCTAGTTGAATATAAGATTATGTACATTTTGTACTCAATCACGATAAATCACGTTGAAATTTTAACACCTCTTCAGGTTGTGACCTTTCGCAAATTAATTTCGCAACACATGTACCACAATGGCTACGCAATTCTGAACAACGGTTATTAGACGCCACGTTCAACACAACATCTCCAAACGTATTTTGCATTTTACAGTCGGTTTATTTTCAAGTTAACGGACTTTACTGCGCGCAAAATTTAAATTTCGACCTTCCATGTACACAATATCTATGTGGCATTATAATTTATATTCATTTCGGCGAGATGGCGGGAATCGTGTGGGTAGACGTTTGAATTGCGAATAAAAATTGAATGGATCGCAAAAAATATAATGTGACACGCGCCAAAAGTTTCCGCGGAGAGTAATTTAATAAAATAATATCCATTTTCAGGATTATACTAATGTGTTTGCCGCTTAAATATCACTGCCGATCGCATACGCCGAACACCTGGAGCTGATGACCATGTCTGTTTTTGACGTGACATGATTATATTTAATTAGGATATTCGGAAATAAATAATTTATTCAGAAAGCAAGGTCGGATGATAATTTCATCATCATTAAACACATGCCTCAGTTTCGCCAAATTCAATTAAATTCGAAAAAGTGATGTATTTTACGCATTAATCCTCCGCCGGGTGCAATTGTCCCAAATGAATTCAATTAATATGCCATAATATGACATCATCCCTGATGTATGCCTAAGTTTTGACTTGAAATTGGATGTCAGTACAAATTCAACATTCGCATGGTGTACTCGTGGCCTTTAACATTAAATTTGTATCGCGATGAATCGCTGCCGATCGAACATGGACTCTAACACGGTTTGGTATTCGAAAAGTTCTAAACAATTTATGGATCTGGATATAAATGTGAACGGAGAATGCAAGATATTCTATATAGGCGATTGCGATAGTATCGATTCTTTGAATACCGCGGTGCGTATGTAAATTAATTACGTCTTTTTTCGCAATATAAATATTTATGTACGTATTTTTCAGACGTTATCCTGCTTTTATTTCGTGAAATATAATTATATTTACATAATTTGTAATACATATTGTTGGGTAATGGAATTCAATATATATTTTGTTTAAATATTCTTTTTAATAAATCAATTTTTATTAGAATATCTCAAAATAGCTGCATTTGAACAGGTTACTCCTTGATAGCCGTTATTCAACAGTTGCTCTTTGATTCTAGATCGACGAGTTTTACGAAATTTATTTCCCGTCAAAATCACGAGCCAATAAAATTTCCTAATAATTCAACAACTGTAGTAAAATAACAAAAGAGCTATAGTGGTGTAATAAAATTGTATATTAATATTTTATAGCCACATTTTTAGACACAGAAAAATTGAAGAAAAATATAGTTTTATATAATAATATATGTGTCTATTATGTATTATGTATACGAAAATATAAATATAATTTACATTTATTGATCTGTACGGTGCCTACGATGACAGTGTTACAAGCAAGTGTGCTACCAGCATTGGGCAGGGAAGAGGAGGGGGGGGGGGTTGTCTCGCGCTGCCACTTGGTGCAGGTGCATTTTTTTAATGTTTAATATTCCGCAGCACCCCCAAATATTTTACTGTTTTTTTGAGAACCGAAGTAGATTTAAATTTCTAAAAGACATGTAGATGCGATGGCGGTTGGGCACAATCGTAGCCTCGTGGATTCTACGGAGCTATGAGGAGCCAGGCCGCTATCCAGGCAAATTCAGTGACGTGTGTGCTGCGGGAGGTGCCCGTAGCACCCGATCAGACCGTGAATTAAATACGAATTGGCCATAACCTCGTTTGATTATTATTGTTACAATCCACGCGTGACAGATCGGTTCCCGGGCTGTGGCTGGCGACCTGACCCGTATTCGAAGAGCCTAGATAACCTGGAGAACGTCTGTCTACAGTCATGACATGACTGAGACGGAGGTGTCCTCCAGGTGGCAAAGACCAGGGTTAGGGTTATAAGGCCACTCAGCATGTAGGGCTAATCTGGAACATGTACAGTGAAACCCCGTTTTTAAGTGTCCAATGGGTTCAATTTTAACAATTAATTTTATTTTAATCCTGTTTTATATCAAACCCCGAATCCACATTTTCTATCTAATTACGTTTTTTTTATCAGTCCCTTCAAATCCCTAAAAACAGGGATTCACTGTATCATCATCATCATTTGCCAGCCACAAGGCTCTCACTCGCTGAGGGCATGGGCCTTACCAAACTCTCGCATGGTAGTCGAGGCCAAAGGAACCTGAGTCTCACACGTGGCGTGAGGACTCCCCTTTCGTGTCCATACCGCGGGGACCCGAGCCGTCTTGGTATGCGGTTTTTTGTAAAGAGTTTCCCTCTCTTGGCCATTGCTGGCTTTGGACGTACATCTTCTACCATGTTGGTATCGGATTTTACCCTCTCAAATGTGTCCAGGCAAGTAGCAGGGGGTTTGTCTCGGTATTCATTTGTTTTCTTCTTTAAGATGCTATCTGCTTATAACGAATCACGAGTGACAAGTAGCGAGCGACCACACACACATATACCTATATAGATATACACAGGCGTACATATGCACATCTGCCCAAAACGAGTCTCAAGTAGCCGGTCGCAAGTGATTATTAGCCCTGTCGCGCAATAGCAATCCTTTCATCATGGGAAAGACCTCCTTAGAGAGGGGTCCCCTAGAAAGAAGCCGTCTTGGTATGCGGTTTTTTGTAAAGAGTTTCCCTCTATTCGCCATGGCTAGCATTGGACGTACATGGTATCGGATTTTACCCAAGCCAAGAGTTTTCCTCTCTTGGCCATTGCTGGCATTGCACGTACATCTTCTACCATGTTGGTATCGGATTTTACCCTCTCGACTGTGTCCAGGCAAGTAGGAGGGGGTTTGTCTCAGTATTCGTTTGTTCTCTTCTCTAAGGCGTTATCTGCTTATAACGAGTCACGAGTGACAAGTAGCGAGCGACCACACACATACACACCCATATAGATATACACAGCCATACATATGCACATCTGCCCAAAACGAGTCTCAAGTAGGCGGTCGCAAGTGATTATTAGCCCTGTCTCGCAATAGCAATCCTTTCATCATAGAAAATACCTCCTCAGGATCCCCTAGAAAGATGGAAGAGAAGCGAAAGTATCGAGACTAGACCGATTATTGGTCAACAGATTAGGGTTTTCCTTCCCATGGCATACTGGCTCTGTGGTGAGAAAATCCGTTAGAGACCAGATTTATTTATTTATGCATACAAGGATATGTGTACACCAACATGTACATATTTTTGCACTGTTTTTATAGGTATTTATCAAAGTTCAATTGGGCCCCTAGTCAACTCTATGCAGGGTTATGTTGACTGTAATATAAAAAATGTAATAATGTCGATTCTGGACCGCGGACCGTAGTTTAGTGGCCCCGTTTTAATCATCATCAAATAAGTAATTGTTCCTTTGGTATAATAAATAATTTGGGAAAGCCAGAAACATCAACTCGATATATTTTTGTAAAAAAATTAGATTCGTAAACGGTTTGATTGAAAAAAGTACTACAATTTAAATTAATCGGTTTTATATGTAATTCTGTATTCAAAGATATGTAGAGTACATATATAAAATACGGAATTCGCATAAACGGTTTTTCTATAACACGATTAGACATTAAAACATCCTATAACACGATTTAATCTGTGCCGATGGGATCTAACCCTATGTTTTTGATTTTTCTCGAACAACTCTTTTAATATAAATTCTACACAGCACAATCTTTCTGTATTTGTTTAAAAAGGTAAAAAAAATAAATGTTATAAATAATCATTGACCTTTATTGTTCGCAATTGCAAAAATGTTGCAAAAACAATATTCGCTTCTGTTGCCATGGGCGCCATGTTTTTTCTCGCTCTCATCCGTTACGTGTGCAAAGTGCGAGTGAAAGTTTCTAGTGCTATACACGTGCCGCGATAACTCGGCTGTTAATAGTTGGCGGCGTGTCCTCAGTCTGCAGCGGGATATCACGGAGTGCACGCCATATTGATTAGTAGAAAAATCCACAATAACGACCTAATTATGAAGAATATCGTAAATAACTATTTTTATTCTTAGAATAAAGTCAATATCTTGACATGAAATGATTGAGCCGTGACGGATCAATTAAGATAAAAGTCTTAATAAATGATCTATCAATCTTTATTCTTTATGAAGAGATTTCTGAAGCAAATTTAAATGAAATGCTAAGTGAGATAAAATAAATTAAACAAAATACTGTATAAGTTTAATCGTCACATTTTTTTGTAGTTGCTGTGTTGACATACTTGTCTCTTGACGTATATTGACATTGGTAGTTATATTGGATGCCTACTTTATTGAATATGACTAAAACCTGAACTCAGCTCTTATGACTCTTCCTATCCCCGAACATATTAATTTTTATAACATAAAATAAGTTAATTTAATTCAAGAGATCCTGGATTATATCAATTTTAATATTATATTTTATTTTGGCATGAAACATATGGAAACCGTAATTACTTTTCTTATGGACAGAGTCCCAATACAGTCAGAATACTAATCATAATCATCTGTTTTGGTACTTATTTATTTATTATATATTAAAAAGCAGTAATATAAGTTTAATGCTGCAGCGTATCTTCATTGGAGTCAGTTAACGGATCGTTGAGCGGCTCGCACGTTCGACAACACCGAACGTGTGGGTGTGTGTGTGTGTCTGTGGTCGTCTTCAGTTTCATTTGAACGTCGGTATTATGGCCTTTTTGCTTTTGTTTTTTAGCACTGTATCCGGTAGACGGAAATAATGCAGGCACTAATTCCGGCCATAAACTTTTAATGCGGCCGTTGCACGTTGCGGGTTATAAATTAAGCGCAAATAAGGGAGAGTGCGCCCCCCGGCGCCGGACGCTTTGGCGAGCTCTTTAATAAACCGGATGGCGTGTGTGCGAATTAAATAAAATAAAAAATGAGTTATTTTATTTAGAGCAGACACCTGTCTGCTCTAAATAAAATTTTACGCCTCACCGTTTCGGACAAATGTTATTCTTTGGCTTTTAGAGGGTATTCCCCGAAGCTTAGCGCTGGATAAAGGTCCAGGCTGACCACTCGAGGCTCCAATTGTATTCTTAGCGCCGAGACCCTCTTACTGAATATATGAATAATGTCTCGGAATGTGCTCAGTGTAAATATTTCGTTTTGTATTATGAGTGATCAAATGGAAATCTCTATTTATTTAAGATATATGTGTAAATTATAAAACTCTAATTTTTTCAGCAAGTTAAGGAAAATCCATATATCAAATATATAGATAAGGAAAATTTGGCGAATTAGTCCACGTTTTTAAATAAAATAATCCGCAGGTTTAGTCAGCATAGTTATTGACAGCATTTGTTGTCAGCATAGTTCATGACATAGCGCAAGTTTTACCTTTATACCATTTATTATTATTTTTATTACGATGGATGAATGGCATAACAGAAAGATTCCAAAGCGCAATTCACCTATATAAAAAAATCTAAAGACGCAAGGTGAATAAGTCTCTCATGCTAATATTCCCCCCAGTGTCAAATAACGACACTGGTTAATTTTAAAGGCAAATTTATTGACGGAATACTTATTTTCTTTTCACTAATGAGTTCGCCGATCACAGCTCTAGAACATTAACATCGAAGACTACGCCCAAATATAATGGTAATGGCCATCACCGAATTGGTAAAGAAGTGGTTTGTCATATTATTTGGTTCAAAACTTTTTTGTTAATGTTTTATACATAAAATTTGTATCAAAATTGTTGAATTTCGATTAAAAGAAGTGTCGAAAGATCTTCTTTCTGGAGTTATCGAATGAACTCAACGATAAATCAGAACTGTCCAAACGTAATGAGACGTGTCTTAATTGGTAATTAAACGTGGATGAACATGATTTACAAATTAAAGCTCAATCGTGAAAGCTTCCTAAAGTTTCGTGAATGTTTGACAAGTTTGATCAAATGTGATGGTGTTGCTCAGTGATTTCAATAACATGGTATACAATTCTTCACTTCTTGGTATACAAGTTTTTTCACTAGGGTTTTCACCAAAAGAAGTATACTTGACAAGTAGAGGTAGTGCGCCTTTTTTAAAATCTATTTCAAAATATAAAAAAAATATAAACCTTTTTATATGATACCTATCCTAATACTATCCTTATTCTTTGACTCCTAAAATCCATTCTCAGATATCTCTTGTAAAAGTTAAATATTTTGATCTCACTCCCACCTCCCTTATCTATAAATCCATAAAAATATGTGTTAAATAAAATATAATATTCAATTTAATCTCCGATAAAAAGGAAGAGAGGTTTAACCTCATCTCCTTTAATATTATAATAAAGGAAGTTTGCCTTTTGTGTGAGGTAATCTAAGGAAAACGTCCGAGTTTGTGGCTTGATGATAATGCACCTGTTGTTTTGCGAATTATTGACCAAAAACAATACCATTATAACTTCACGGTGTTCGTATTTTCCAGACATGAACTTTCGGGTCTCTTTACTATTCCTGAATAAAAGTAAAAAGAAACGACGTCATCATTGAGGAGATAAAGACAGAATCCCTGAAGGTTTTATTATTTTTAAATATTTCATACATCGATAATAATGTGATATTTTTTTATTTCATAATTAAACTAAAAATTAATGGAATATTTGTTAATTATTTGATATACCGCTGATTATTGGTTATACTTTTATCAGTCAATTTCTAAAAACATTCATTTTCACTATTAAAGTCGTTTAATAGTAAAAAAATAAATAGCAACCTTGATCAGTGGTTGTTTTTCATAACCTATGTTCATAAGTTTTGCTATAAAAGCTTTAGTATTCTGGCAACATTCTGTAAAGCATTTATTTTTAGCTTGTAGGTTGAGATTTAGTTAATTTGTCCAGGGGCGACTAGTCCATATACACTGTGGAGTAATGCACCAGTCGTACTTATGTCACACATTTTATTATTGTTTATATTATATTTAGTACTTTTATCTCACCTCATTTTTAATATTTTAAATAAAATATTGTTTTTTAACTTTAATATTCAGCAGAACCCCTAAATATTTTACCCACGAGACCCCACATATATACAGTTATACATAAATCTATATTTTAATAATGTAAGTTAACCGCGACTAAGTTTAGTTAGTAGTTGAATAGGCGTCCGACGAAAACTATGCATTCAGGGAATTCTTTATAACACTGGCCAGGAGGAGGAATGTAAGAGGAAGACCCATTACCTCCGCATGTTTTATAAAAATATATGGGTAGGTAGTTTGGCGCGTTGGAATTATTTAATTTAATGTGATCTATCCTTCGGTGAATAAATATTTATAAAACAAATAATATAAATTTCAATCCAACTGAAATAATATTAAAATTAACCTGTGTCGTGGTTCGACACTTGAAGGAATATTATTGTAAAGATTCTTATCCCCCTTGCATCTTTAAAGTCTATAGATTTTTTATCGAATCATTAATCTTTACATGAATTAATGGCGCTTTAGAATCATTCTGTTATAGTCAAAATAAATGAACAAAATATTATAGTTAGAAATGAATCAGTAGTTTTTTAAAAATTGTTACTATGATTAACTAATTTTCATTCTGTAGATTCTGATCTATTTAATTAAAATTTATCATTATATTTGTTAAAAATATTATTCTAGAAGCCATCTTTCATCATAAAATATATTTTTATTCAAAATTTTCTCCCTTAATTTCCAAAATCATAATAAGCAGTATTGAAACTGTGATGCTTTAATGTGTTATTTTAATTGAATATTACTGCAACAACAATTGATATCACATTTTTGAAGTATGGAAATCAATAGAAAATGAAAATTTCAATACCATTTGAATTTTCCTTCTGAATTTGACAACTGTTAATTATTTTTCCGAGGGAAACTTGAAAGGGTTTCAACGGGTCAACACAAACGTTAATTTGGGCCACATGTGGCCTGCTGGTGTAATGCTATCTATGAGGACTACGCGTATTTACAATGATATTAATAATTTACTTACTAGTGCGTATTTATTCTGTTAACTGGAGAGTTTCTGAAAGCACCTGTCCTCATATTTGGCGGAAGAAAAAGCACACGCGAACGAGCTCGATGGTAGTGAGGTGGCGCCCATAAAGGTGGCGCCCAAGAAGTGCTTTTCCAAGTAAATCGACCTAATATTCTCGATGGTTACATACCCCAGGTAGCCCATGAGCTGGGGTATAAACTTGGATAGAATCCAAACTCCCTCATGTAGAGATATCTAATAAAGGCTCATACACACGTCCGATTCATGTAAACTAAATTTTAACTTTGAATCAAACAAAATACCCAGATCTTCAACAGACGATTGCTTAGGTAGAGCTACGTTCCCAAGTCTGTAATTAAAAATTATGGGCTCCTTTGATCTAGAAAATGTCATTGTTTTCCAATACTTAATGGAAGACGATTTGATATTGACCAATCGCGCAAAGAATCAATGTCCAGCTGCAACGAAATGACATTTTCCACTGAAGTATTTTTATTATCCTTTTGATAATTTGCAACGACACCATCGAAATAAACAGTCGCACTGTGCATATATATTCTCCAGTCTGGATTATAACCGGATTAAATCTCAATTCGAATCGTTCGTAATTGTTTTAAAATTCTATTTGTCTGGCCTCACGCGTGCGAAGGGTCAGGCCCTCTCGCCTTCGCTCGTGCGGGCCGCGATTTCGTTCTGCCTCCGACGCATAACTACTTTTGACACATCCCATTTGTAGGTGTGTGGCCGCGTCTCGGCTATTGCGAACTTCGTTAAAGCGAAAACCGCAAAATTCGGATTGTTTGCCTTAACTATTAATACATTCCCGACGGTTTCCTAATTTGGCTCCGCGGCCAACTTTACATACGCGCGATACACCGCGAACGGGCCCTTAATCAAAATAAATATATAATAATGAAAATACCCAAGAGGAGCACGGCGACGGATGCGACTTTCAACGACTACAATCCCAGCCAAAGTCAAAGTTTGTTTGAGTTTGTGACGTGCAACCGGATCGCGCAGGAACTTTGCAACTTTGATGGGTATTAACTCCTACCGGGTCTGTGTAAGTAAACACAGAGTCTTGCTCCCGACGCTATTTGATCAGTCCCGTGTTGGAATGCGATTCAAATTATACACCCTACCGATCCTTGGATAATTGACCTGTGTCTCCGCTTTCAAGATTGCATCGTAATTGGTCGTTGCACGCCACTCTGATTTATCACATTGCACTTTATTTATGCAAGAGAGACTTCTACGAAACTAAATCCCGTCACTCCACCGTGGCAATTTCAAATTACGAGATAAAACTCTCCACTTTGATGTGCTGCGAACGATAAGAAGCTGCATACAACTGATCTCATGCCAGATTGCATCTGTCTCGGGCATACCGTGCCGTGCCGTATGTTCCAAGAGTCCCTGAGACATCTGCAGTGGCCTGGAAACTGCAGCTGGGATTAGCTGCGACCTACAATAGCTACTGAACACTATCCGCACACACTCGGGACCTAATTCTTACGTTTGTTATCTTGAATGCTTAATCCCACATATAAATGTAGAACGAGTTATCTGAAAGTATTTTATTCATATGAATTATTTTATTCGTATTCAATTAATAGTAATGAGTTTTTTTTGTCACACATCCTGATGTTTTCTTCAGATTGCTTATCGAATTAGATAAAACCCTTTACTGATCTTATGGCCATTGCAAAAACTTATTGAATATCGGCTCTTTAGGAAGCTTCCATTAAGATGAATTTGTCATAATTTAGACGTCATAGAATTATGTACACCTTATGACCAGAATAATTAAAGAAAATTCTTGAAATGACCAATGTGTCCGATTCGGTGATTAAACGAAATCATTTTCTTTACTTTTTTGACGTTGCTCCACAGCGTTGATCAACTACATCGTCTTCATAGCCCCTCTTTGAAACATTTTTAACATTTAGGAACTTGTTCAATTAATCGAAGATGGGCCAAAAACAAGTTTTTACGTTTACAATACGAGCTCTAACTCTTACTTATTTATTGATTGCATTGTTATAATCTTTTGTTTATTCGTCAGCCGTTATTATGCGTTTTGATCTGCTGTATCTAATATAACGTTTTGTTATTTTCAAATATTTTCTTATCGATAGGATACTTAGTTATATTTATTATATTATTTATTATTAGCTATAAAAACAGCTGCTGTGAATACTAAAAAATATGGCCTATCCCAGTGACCTAACGGCTAACCCTCAATATAAATATTCAAAAGACTATGTTCAAACCATATTTTATAAAAATCAACTCGGCCTATTTCCAAAAAGTTTGTTGACCTCCGCTATAAGATATAATTTTTATTTTTTTTATTTTAACTATCTCGTAAATCTTGAAGTTTAAGTAGTTTAATTCTCGGCTCAATATCTTCATTATTAAAAGAGTTATGATTTTTTTTGTAAAAACGACATTTCACCAAATTTCTGTAAATGCGTCCCGCCCCAGCGCATGTTTGACCGCGATTCGCCCCGTACGCAATGTGTTAAAACAAAATTAAATGTCTTTTTCTACTTTTTTAACGTTGCTAGTACGTATAAAAGCTCGTCATCTTAAACATTTTTACGGTTCTCTCGAAAAAGCTTGTATTACTTGTAAATGTTTGTTTGATTTATAAATAACTCGACAAAATCAACATGTAACAATTCCAATATGGCGCTTTAGTTAATTGTTTGGTCCATTTTTTGAACAAATAAAAATTCACCGAGCATATTAAAACACATAAAACCTTTTCAACAGTATTCAGTAAGCGTCCAATATGGCTAAATTGGAAAAATTTTAAATTTATGAAAAATCGGTACATTTTACTGTAACTTCAATATTAATTTTCAAGCTAAATGGATTGATTTCAGTTGTGCAGTATCTGCATATTGCATCTCTAATAAAATTTTATGCCATTTATGACTAGTAACTCAGAAATTATCATAACAAAAATTGTATTAACATAAATAATATGAACTAATAAGTTGAACGTGGTATAAGTCCATTTCCTAATAAAAATAATATAATGTAAATTTTGGTCAGATATAAATATTATTAAATATTTTAAAATATTTTCATGAGTTTATCCAAGGTAGCTGAACTGTGTAATATTCTCGGAAGTATATTTTTTTTCAAGTGTAGATTTTCCCCTAACTAGAACTTTAAATAAGCAATAAGGAGAAATTATATGTTAGCTGAATATATGCTGGTTAACCTAGCCGTTGGGGTCTATTGGGAACCCCAAGTTTTTGATTTTTCTCAAGTAACTCTTTCGATATAAATCTTACATGTTATAAAACTTTTAAATTTGTCTAAAAATGTCTAAAGAATAAATATTTTTAATAATCATTGACCTGCTATTGTAACGTGCGCGATGTATTTTTTCGCTGGCATCCGGTAGGATGTGCCGGGTGGGAGTGAAACGTACTAGTGACCCGTGCCGCGAGACATCGCCGAGTGCGCGCGTCATTTACGCGTCATATTAATTAGTTAAAAAATACAAAATGTCGACTAAAGTATGAAGCCTGAATAATTATTTTTATTTTTAGAATAATCCATTTTAAAAAAATATGTCAAGATGCAGAATTTATCAATATCTTAACTTGAAATGTTTGGGGTATTTGATAGACCCTCTTCGGATGACTCGGTTGTTTTCTAGCCACTGTGATGGATCGTTTAAGAGTTAAAAGGGATGAATATTTTTTTTTATTATATTTGTATGAAAGAAAATGCGAGATTTAAATTTTCTGATTTATTACTTATTTAAATCCATAACAAGTGAGAAATATTGAGAAATGATGAGTTTATTGATGAGTAATTTACTGTAATTAATTAATATTAATGATTTACATGTCTGCATTCAATGCTTATTTTTTATTTGAAAAAACACATTTCAGAGAAGTAAATTACGATTAAATATTAATTAAAAATTGCAATTGATTATATTTTCCATGATTTGTTATTATTAAAAGTAGTATACGTGCATTTCTAATTAAGTCCAGTTATTTTTGCATCACAATCTTAAAAAAAATATATAATTATAACATTCAATATATTAAAATTTATTTAACTCGATTCCACATTTAAAAAAAATTAAACCTTGAATTTAATTTATAACAAAATTATAATTGCATAATGTCAGCGTGGAAAGAAAGGAACATATCTCCTTGGAACTGGGCCAACCGTCCAGATTTCAATTCTGCACAGCATCACGATGCATATGGCCGACTGTGAGCAGAATTTTGAATTATTAACTCGATGCTATATTTAGCAATTATCGAATTTATGCTGAATTATTTATTTCATATTATGTATTGTTGTCATATGCTACGAATATTAAATAAAACAGAATCACGCGATGTCGATGTATATGCAATTTCTTTCTCTTTCTGTGTTTTTCGACCCTTTTCTGATTGCCATCGACATCCATTAGGACCGATTCGCAAACCGCCGCCATTATTCGTTTAATTAATTTGTACCGGGATTATTTTGCGGGTTTATTGTATCCCATTGTGTCAGCGACAATAAGTCATTGATTAATTCCAAATCTGATGACACAGTTAACAAATTGATGCATTACTCATACTCGGAAATTTAATTTTAAATTAAATGCGGGTCAGTGTTGCCACAGGGAATAAATTTTAAATCACGCGAAATGGGAGCCAATAATTTATTAAGGAAAACGGATGGAGTTTATTCGTTGGTTAATTTGGCACGATCACTGTTTATGATCGAATAATGTTATGTATTTTTTAGGCATGCCTTTCGGTCGCTCAAATTTAAAGACATGCGGTATTATTCCAGAATTAGAACCGCAGAGACCCTCCAGCAATTATGACCTGTGCTCCTTTTTAACCGAATCCATGTTGTCGCCAGGCTTCTGGCACTTTGCAAATTCCGCGCGAAAAACTTTTCCTGTTCTCACCCTCCCCCCCGCCGCCCATACCCACAGATCCTGGTTAGTATTGCGCCAACTTTTCGGGAAGAAGCACAAATTAAATATTTGTTCGGCAACTTGGAATTTCTCCGGCGAGATTTAATGTCTGAGGAGGAGATATCGGTCCCAGGAAAATAGAAAGAAAATTTTTTCGACCCTCGACGAATTAGGGCAACTGGTGTAATTTGATTAGTTCATACGGAGACGGGGAGCCCCATGAAAACATGCGATAAAAGCGGCTTTATGTCGATAATAAAATGGACGAATCATGGCCATGTTAGTGTCTGTCGGCCCTTTGGTTTAGCCCGGTCAAAATAGGACCACCGAAAATTCTTGGACAAATTAAAAACGTCCGAACGAAAACACAAATAGTAATATGTATTATTATTTCAACGATAATTAACGTTTTTTGTTTTTTTTTGTGTTTTCACCAATATAATTTATGTAAATGTATGTGGAGGAATAATTTGCATTTTTCATTAAAATTTGTATGAATAATGTAAATGTATTTCAAATCGTGTAAAACTTTTCCGGAATTTTGCAGAAAAACATTCTGTTAATTGAAACCAATTTAAAACTCGCGACTAATATTTTTTTATTATACAGAATCTTTTATTTAATTATATTTTGATATATATTATAATATATAATAATAATAATTCTAAAACAGGTTATTTAATTACAGGAATATTATAAAGAAATTATCGTAAAATTTTAGTTGGAAAACTAAACAAATCATAAATGAATTAATATTTAAAAACACTTATTTAGGCATTTTTTAAATATTATATTTTAATAAAAGTAGAGTAGTCTTTAAATTATAATACTACATTCACAGAATATTATATATATATATGCCATTTATTAAATTATTATTTAATAACATTTATTTAAATTTCGTAACATATTTTCGTCACGAGAATTTAATATTCAATTTTTAAATTGGGCATTAATTATTTATACATATTATACATTGACCTATTTTTAAAATAATCATAATTATATCAAAATCAGCATCAAATCGTTTGAGAAACAATGCTCTATAATTATCATTTCCATGTTTATCTGTATATTGCTGGAAAAACGTTTTCTCTCATTAATTTTCATATTTTGGAAAATAAAGAAGTCATTTTTAGCCAAAAATTCATTAAAATTTCAGTGTATTTCAGACAGACCGCAAAAATATAAAAAAAAACTTTCCATACAACAGTAAAGCCTTTTATAGCGCTCTCTGCCATATAGCGGTTTTCTATAGCGTGTGAAAAAGTGCCATCTACAGCGCCGTTTTTCTTCAAAACACTAGGTTTTCGAGGTCAAATTTTCGTATTTGTGTATTGGTACCTAGTCTTCTATAAGGCAGGTTTCTATAGCGTGTAAGAACGTTGGTGCGACCTCTAATCATCTCACCTGCAGCTTCTTGATCATATTTAAAAAAATATAAGCGAATGTCATATTTAGAAATATCTCTTAAACTTGAAAATGTAAAAATCACGCGATGCTAATCCTTACAATATTTGTCCTAACAACAAAAAGTTGCACTTACCTTTTCTTCAATCTTTGTTATCCTGAGATGATTCATTTATTCACCATTGGCCCAACAGCCCTATAGTAGAGCCCTGTCCTCATCCTACGCCCTTCTCCATTTATCCAGTCTGCCACCACGTCGCTCCATCTTCCGGTAAGTGACATAATGTCCTTCAGAACACATTCCAATCAAACCTTGATCTTCCTTTTCTCCAGGGACAGGAAGGTGGCGGTTGACTGTCCCGTATCCTTGATTCGTACCACTGGAAGTCTGGCCTCTCTGACGACATCGGTGACTGGTATATCCTTGTATACACGGTACAGCTCCTCGTTACTTCGGATACGCCATTCCCCGTCGTCGAATACGGCTCCAACTATTCGTCTCAGAATTCTCCTCTCCGCGATATCCAGTTGTCGTTTATCTTCTCTTGTCAAAGCCCAACATTCAGATCCTTATGTTAGGAGCCTGATGAGGGCCATGTACAGCTTGCCCTTAGGCTTCCTTGAGAGGAATCTCGACCGTACATGCTATCAGAGTCTAAAGTAGCATCGATTTGCCAGCATGGTTCAACTTTGTACTTCCAAATTGGCCTCGAAGCTCTACTCTTCGACTCTGAAGGGTTCAAGGATTCGTCTTTGGCATATGAAGCATCCTTGAGAGCCCCCCGAGATCTGGCCACAATGTCCATGTCGTTGGCATAAGCAAGACGCTGCACGAGTTATTAAGAATGGTGCCAGATGTTTCTACGCCTGAGTCTCTTATTACACCTTCGAGTGCTAAACAACAAGATTAAACGGCGTCCTAAATCAATTTTCTGCTAGGAATTCAATTAGGAATTCCTATGTCATGATTGAATTTTGTATTCTGTTTCGATACATCTATGTGTATTTCTTATTTTTTTTATATGTGGATCTGCGTATTGTTAGCACTTGAATAAATAACTTTCCTGCCAATCAAGCTGTCTTCAAAATGAATCGGCTCTGGGATATCTTATACTATACAAAAAAAAATTGGACAGCTATTGGGTTGAATAAAATCTTCAAGATTAAGCTTTTTCTTTAAGATGAATTTGCTGTAATCCTAAAATGTATTTTAGAAGATATGTCGTAATACAATTGCTTTTATATTATCGCATTACTTTAAAATTTGTTAGATACATATGTAATAATATGGCAAAAGATTGTTTTAATGTGTCGTAATCTTACAACGGTCGTAAAGATACCCGGCTAACTTTACGACCACTTTCGCATTTCTTTCAGACCCAAAGATATGTATGTACATTTTTAGATTATAGAAATTTAAAATTTTGTACCGAGTCTGGGGATCTTGCAATTATCTGATATATAAAATTTGAATAATATGATATTTTGTAGCAGTCGCAATTTTTTTAAGCTCGTCATCCACTTTGCGCCGTTGAAGCATTTTCAATTACCCCTCCTGCAAGTAATGGTCCATCGACCTGAACCTCCATTACCATACAACACGTTACAAGACACTTCCTTTTTTCTGCTCTACATTTCAGAAACATTATGGATCGTAACACTATCGCAGCCAGACCGTTAAATTTATGCATCTCAGCCGTCCCGTTCGCTCGTATCCCTGAAACGTGGATGTGAATGTTGAGTGAAAATGATGAATAATGTTTGAATAATATATACAACCCTATGCTATTGTCGCTTTAAGATTTATCCGTCTAGAACAATTATTAATCGGAGCTTTCGGATGTAATGCGATGCGAACAAATTGTATTATCGTCGAATCTTACGTTTCCACGAAATTATTTTAAAAAAATATATATAAGTATATTGTCAGGTATCGGATATTGGATGAAAACGATGTTCAGATAAAAATAGCAAAGCTCTATTATCTTGGCAAAAGCTTCGGGGATGTGATCGGTTTATCTTCGCATGTTTTGCCGTTTCCTGTTGTCGAGATGTTTATTCTACTTTATATAACACGAAAGCATGTATGTATATAATATTATCATATTCAAAGTTATGTTATAACATGCATATTAATGAAACGTTAAATAAATTATGTTATCTCTGAATTATACATTTGAATCGCTCGTATTTAATATTTGGTTCAATGTTAAAAAATAAATTATATCAGTATTTTTATTCGCTAGTAATGAAATCGTTCGTTTCTCATATGTTTCAATTTGCGTGATTCGATCCGCGAAACAATTTCTGTATGTTTGAAGTATGTGCATATTTAAATTTGCATTTCTGCAATATAAAACTTGCGCCCTACTGCCGTTTACGTCCGCCTCATTTCTAAAATAAACAAAATTCGACTTGATTATGCGAAAACGCGGATCCAATTCAAATTCACGTTCGCCAATGGCTTCGTGCAAGCTTTCGAATCGCGAATTTTTATTCGCTGAATATTTGTGTAAGGTTCGAGAGGAGCGGGCAAAGCTCGTCCGCTTTTTGCAATTGTCACATATTGACTGCGAATGTCACTCTATCCGGCTTGTACGACGATTCTGCAATATCCGACGATTGAAAAGTGTACACGTTTGATGTTTTCCTTTAAATATTGAGACGTGTGCAAAAAAATTATACGTCGAAATATTTTGCCGAAATAAATCAAGTACAAGCTGTCTTGTTCAATTGTTATTATAATGATATATGTGCTATATCATGTTACATATCCTAAAATTGCCCGAGGCTGAAACGACAGAGAGTGGATTTATGTTCGAATGGATCAAATGACAATCAATGGATCATTTCGTTTTACAATAATATTTAACTGATTTCAATTAATCCTTTACGACGTCTTGAAATATTGTTATTATTTTATAAAATTCAACTATTAGGTAAACCGAAAAGTAATAAATTGAAGAGACCCGATTTATTGAGTTGTTTGGAAAGTTATTTCGTTTTTTCCCAAGAGAGAACTTAACTACATTTTTTCACAGCTAATTTCACACTTGAGCCGCATAATTATTATATATTTTGACAGCTGATATAGCAAGGCTTGCTTGTAAAAAAGTGAGATTGATTCTACTCAGTAGTTTTTAGTTGGTACCCTTTTAAATATGGAAAGTGAAAAGCAGAATTTTCGGCATATTTTACGTTTTTACTATCGAAAAGGTGAAAATGCTTTTCAAACCAAAAAAAATTATCCGATGTGTATGGAGAAGATGTATTGACAGAACGCCAGTGCCAAAACTGGTTTGCAAATTTTTGATTCAGAAATTTTGATGTTAAAGATGCATCACGTTCTGGAAGCCCAGTTGAAGCTGATGGGACACAATAAGGAGATTAACTGATGCAAATCAGCAAATAACAACTCGTGAGATTGCTAAGAAATTAAATTTATGGAATTCGGGCGTTTATGATCATTTAAAACGCCTAGGTTTAATATCAAAGCTCGACATATGGGTTCCTCATGTTCTAACGGAAATAAATTTCTGTCTGCGATTTGCTTTTCAAATGTCAAGAAAATTATAATATCTGTTTGGTTGGATTTCAAAGAAAGCGTCTATTTTTTTTAGTATTTTTCGGACATCACAACCATCAATTCTGAAGTATGATTGATTCACTTAGACAGAGAAGGTCAGAATTGATCAATAGAAAAGGTGTAGTCTTCCACCAAGATAATGTGAGACCTCATACAAGTTTGTTAACTCGGCAAAAGCTTTTACAGCTTGGATAGGATATACCGCCACACCCACCATATTCTTCCGATCTGGCACCTGATTATTATTTGTTCCGGTCTCTACAATTTCTTTTGAAACCTTTACTTCAAATGAAGAGGTCAAAAATCACCTGGATCAGTTTTTTGCCAGAAAAGAACAAAAATTTTATGAGCGTGGAATCATGCTACTACCATAAAGATGGCAAAAGGTATTGAACCAAAGGACAGTATATAATTCAATAAAATATTTATTTACTATAAGAAAATCGTCTTTCATTTTCATAAAAATATGCAATTACTTTCGGATTAAAGCTAAGGAGACGTCTTGCAACAAATATGCCATAAATGGTAAAAAAAAATCGATAGGGAATCAAACGATAAGCTAAGATCAAGTATATCTCTAAAGCTGAAAGAGTTCGCTTTAACCCATCCACCAGTGTGATTCTAAAACAACCCCGTTGACCGAAGGAATTATTTCAGAGACTCCAAGTATTTTAAGTCAAGATGGTAATTAAAAAAACAAAAGATAAGATATTTTTAAACAAAATGGATTATTCTAAGAATAAAAATGGTTATTCATAATTTCATCGATATTCTGGATTTTTAACTAATCAGACTAAGCTTCGCGGAACATGTCAATCGCACGATTTACTCGCATTGTACTACATGTGCTCCATCGTACATGATGCGAGTGAGAAAAACCATCGTGCGCTTGGCAACAGAAGCAAATATTGTTGTTTTTATTTTTTTCGCAATCGCAGGCAATAAAGGACAATGATTTCTTTTAATATTTTTTTTGACAAATACGGTTTGAGACATGTAGGATTTATATTAAAAGAGGGTTTCGAGAAAAATAAAAAAATGGGGTCTCCAATAGCACGGCTAGATTAAATTCGTTGGTGGAATCCAACCTTCGCAAAACCATAAAGTAATTTTTACAAAATCTCGACCGTCGGTCAACAGTACAGGACCATTTGAAAAGGATCGGTAAAAAAATAGACAAGGAATTGACAAGCAAAATGAGGCAGAAGGAACAGCTCTGGAACAAAGGAGATTCATGTCTAAAAGGACTGTTTTAGACATGAATCTCCTTACCTCACCCAAGAAAAAAAACTGTTAAAAAACGACCAGTTTTGATAAATCATTAAAGACGTATACTGTAACATGACAACGCAAGCCACACAGAAAAGAATCACAACAAGGAATAATCCAGAAGTTGGATTTAGAACTACTACAGCAAGTCTTCTGATCATCTTTTTAAATCTTTAGAAATTAAAAACCTTAACAATTTTACAAGAAACGCATCGATAAATTTCCTAAACTGTGGAGAAATATCATAAAAGAAAAATTGAAATTATCTTACCGAATAACATTTGTATAGTATAGTGCTTGTTAAAATATATATTTTTTATATCACTTTCCGGTTTACCTTATATATACATATATGATTTTTTAGCTTTTAAACAGTTTATTTGCATTTTTCTTTCGTTGCTTTAACGATATATGTATTATTCTATTTTTTTCTGAATTTATTGACATAACCTATATTTTCACACCGAGGAGTTTTAGAATACATACATTAAATTTCTCAGACCTGGATAATTTATGGAATAAATATCCATGGAACTATTGCCGTTTTACATAGCGGGGAAATGTTATATTAAATTTTACATTTTCATATATTTTTTTGATAGATAGGTTTTATAGAATCATTGTGTTATTCGAAACCGTGCAAATATATGTAATACGAGGCAACATAACGTTGTTGTTTTTAACCAACTCTTCCCGCAATTCATAATGCACTAAAACCTTTTTGAGCCAAAACACGTTAAGTGGTAAACTTTATATATTATAAAAAATAACATTAAACTTAAAAGTAACTAACTAAATTGAAAAGTTCTGATATTTTTTTATCAAACGTCGTACGTTTCGTTTACTTGTCTAGTTCCTTCTAGGAAAATCCTTCTCTTAAAGATGACGAGATTCACATACAGGTCAGAATCATAGATCAGATAGTTAATGAGTCCTAAAAAACTTTTGACAATTTGGCATAGATATTTATTTCAATCAGCAGCCTTATTTTTTTAGCTTATATTTTCAGCCTTATTAGTCAGCAGACTAATTTCTAAATTATTATTATGTTAAATATAATATTATCATTATATTTAGGATATAAACTGCATCAGGAAAGAAAGGTAGTATGCGATAAGTTATTATTCTTTTTCGTTATTATAATTTTCTTCTTATTAGTCTAATATTTGGAATATTACTAAGGGCAGATATCGGAAAACGGAATTTGTGAAATTTTTGGGAGTAATTAGGACTAAATAATATTATTTATCTTAAAACAATACGTGTATATGAATACATTTACCTTAAAGTAATTTCATAATGATCGCCAATCATGCAAATAAAAAAAGATATAATGCGAAGGGTTAGATATTGACTCATTGACATTAATGGTAAGGGATTTTAGGAATGATGTGGGGGATGCTTTAATTGAATCTAGTAATGTGTACTGTGATAAATATTATATTGTAATGATATAAAATAATATTGGCTCTTCTCTAATTAATATTATATCCATGCCATGGCTTCTAGGTAACATACATATTATTACGATATTAAAAGTTAAGCACGACTGGGCTAAAATAGTACTCGGATAAGATCATCTATGAGTTCTGAGAATTCATTATGACATTGTTGTATTAACACACAATTCTTTATGGCGTCTTTAAAATCTTTATCGAATCTTTATATGGCTGAGTGGCGCTTTGGATTTTTTGTTATGCCATCCATCCATCGTTGTCAAATAAATAATTAATAATATATCATTTTTACTCTTATTTAATATTTGACTAAAATATTAATTATCTATACATGTGGATCAACACATTTTACCTGACTTGGCTTCATATTCATGTACGTATAACGAGACACAAAAAAGTTAACTATTGTAAATTACGAAAAGAGGTCAGTTGTTAAGAAATCAGTTCTTATTTGTGTTATCTTCTTTTCTTTTGTAGGAAGTAATACAGTTTTTGGTAGATGAATTATATGATGGGATTGGGAGTATATGGGTTTATTGTTAGAGAGGAAGGAAGTGGATGGGTTTATATAATATTTATGAATTTGTATAGGTTATCGTAAAAGGGAGTGGCATATTTTTTGATACACCACTCCCTTTAAGAGGGAGGATTTTCAGATCTTTGTTTATGTCTGTATTGCGAATATACCAAGGTGCATTTGTTCTTGTCGTTTTTTTTATTTCAGCAAAAGGACATAGTTTTTGCGTATAAGAGGACGAGGGAGTGCGTTACTAATATTGATTTTTTTATTAATATAGTCTACGTAGAGTCTCTAATAGATTTTTAGACCCCGAGGGACTTTTCTTAAAAATTCCACGGAATAGTTGTAATTTTAATCTTAATATTTAGCGGATTTGATATTCATTTTAAAGAAAGAAATATTGCATGTGCCTTTGAAGGGATGATTTGAATTAACTGTTTGTTCCGAACAAGGAACCATAGCTGTCGCTAGCATGCTATAATTGAAATTAAATAATATATATATCAAGAAATAAGCATCAACAGATGGCGCCAGTTACCCAAGTAACTAAATATTGTATGCCGTACATAATTGTATAATAGGGACCCTGATGATTTCCTTTTATTTATGATATTTTGAATAGGCCAAAGAAGCAGAAATGGGATATCAATAGACAGTAATTAAACAAAATATATAATGAAAGCAATGTCATTTACAAATGAGAAATTTTCCGTACATTGTGAGTATATTTGCTTGTCTCGGATAAGCTATGCATGTATGTATATCACGGCTTGCTATGCTATTCATCCAGCAGCTATGTTCTGACTCTTGCCGGTCGATTTGCTGCCGTTCGCACTCCGGTGATTAATAGCCGCGTCCTCCGACAGGAGCCGCTAATGGCTGTCGCCGTATTTCTAGAATTTTGTACGTTTTCCTGGGACGGATCCTACCTCGGCGCCTCATCCCCGCCAGGTCCCTGTCCTGTGGCACGCCATCAACTATTTGCAATTAAAATTTGGCAATTTCAGAATGTGATTAAATTTTCTGGGGGAGAGGCATCCCTGGCGGGATACTCCTACGCGGCGCCAGGACCAAATTAAATGAGCTCCGTGTGTGTGTCAATTTCCACGACCAAGATTTATTTACGTGCGGCCTGTGCGCATGTTTGGAGGGCAATGAAGAACCATTTACGGAAAATCATCAGTTCCGTATACAGCGCGAACGATCGGCATATATTCCGGATAATGGTATAGGTGTTGTTCGCGGTACTTTGATTGGATGTCGGAGTTTTAATTAATTTGTAAAAGGAACGAGGTCGTCGTGTTGTTTGATCCAAGGCGTATTTGCACGGCTACAATTACCACTGTTGGGCAAATATCGGAAAGATTCTGAATTCCACAGCATCTGAATGCCCCAGTTCCGTGATGGCGAAGAGATAGGGGCCGCAGACTAATTATTATCGGCGGTGATGCCGTCCCTTTCTCTTCTCGGGCGTCTCACTCTATTTGGGTCACCGCAAAATAGGCTCCCTTCAAGGATCTGCTGACATTTAACCTCGCTTTGACGTGTTCGCAGAGAGACTCCGGATGGCTCATCTGATGCAGGCCGCATGCGACGAAACACGTGCTTCAGACGGTCTCGAGTACACGTATGATAACGAACATTTATAGTGAAATAAAGAGAAATTCACTAGGGAGAAATTACTTATAATAATTTTTCGTAAACATCTTTTAGATTTTTATTACCTTATTTAAATTAATCAGACCAAAACTGACGAACTGCCACATCAACTTGGATTTAGCCGAAAAAACCGCATATACCGTTTGACGTGCTGTTCTAACAGAATAGTTAAAATTAACTAAATAAACTTACTATAAAAAAAATATAAAGATTAGTCTAGAAAATCTATGAAAATATTTGGGAGACCCGAAAGAAATCGCGCATTTTTTTATGAATGTTTGCACATTATTGTAAAACATAATTTCCGTAATTATTAAAAATTGTTTTCCATCTTCTTTGTAGTTTTTCAATTTCTTTTTTGAAAAAACTTTCCGGTTTTTAAATCAAAATACTCGCCCAAGTGGTTTTTGTCTATTTCTCTTAAAGTGTGCTCCATAGACCTAAAGATGAAGTAATCATAAGGATTAAGGTCTGGGAAATATATAAAGGGTGTTCTGCTAGACCCAGTTTAACTCCTGATTTTTTTTCTAGGGTTATTCTTGGTTTATAAAAGCGTTTATTATCGTAGTGAAGAATTATTCCCTTTCTGTTTAACAAAATTAGTCTTTGAATTTGATTTTCCTCTCTAGCCTTTGCAATTCATCTGCCGTCGTTTCATCTGTTTTTATTAATTCGTAAGTTTAAGCTTAAGCTTAAGTTATTTCTTAAGTTTGATTCATAGTAAGCCATTGATTTTTTTAACTTATTTTATCGTTAACGATCTATTTCTCATCTTCAGTTACAATTCGGTGTAAAAAAATCTTTGTCTTGACGACAGAGATTTGAGTCTTTAAAGGTTTAATAAACAGTAAAATATTACAGAAGGATTTGTGACTCGGATCATGGCGAACCTTTACTCTCTTAGGTGGTAGAAATGCAAACACATGGACACATTTATTACACATTTATCTCACATTAGATACAAATAGACGAAATATAATCATTAATGTTTTGAAATGTTTGTCCATCGATTGCCTGTCGATAGGCATGGCCGGGTCTGCTCTTTGCTCGTAGGCGATGGTAATCGGGAAGTCTCTCAAACTGGATCAGCAGGATCCCTGGTAGTCTACCTGCATGCGACCTAGGTAGTGACGTATACAGTTCAAGTATCATATGTCTGTCAAGTGATAGTCGATGTGGTTTGCCATGGGGAAAACATGGAGAGGATATATCCAGAGTCGTCATGGCGGCATCCGTGTGTAGCGCAACAAGATGGCGACTATATCTTACGATAGAGCGTTTGGCAGTGGCGCTGATGATCATTTTGTTGGAGGAGATGACGCCACTTAAATCCCATAGGGGTGCTATATGTCACTTATTATTATGGGACAAATTCAAATTATAGTACAAGTAATTATCTCGCAATCTGAGGAATAACCCCAAGTTTCTGTGATAATTATTGTATTGTTAATCGAGGATCCGACTTTACTCAATATGTCATCATCAAATTTAGAAGGTCGTCTAGATTCAAGTGCAATTTTTAGATGGCTGTTTTCCCATTTAAACCTTTAAAACATGAATCGACATCTACGTGTTGTTCCTAAATAAATCAAAGCATACAAAAAAATCTTAAAATATAATGAACGTCATTATATTTGAAGATTTTTTTGTATGTTACAAGGAATGTATTAGGCAGGAACAGCACGTAGATGTCAATTAAAAAATTCTATAATATATATAATTTAAGTAAAACTATGAATTTTTTTTATTAAACTTCTACGTGCTGTCAGCACTTCAACATAAATTTATTTAATAGCTTTAGTTTGCTGACATCTAAGTCCTGGTCGAAAAAAAGTAGTACATAATGTGTAATGTGTCCTTCGTTAATTTTTGATTTCGACAATTCACTCTTAACAATAACATTAATTTTATTATTAATAAATAATACTTAACAATAGTTCTAAACAAAGGTTAATAAAATTCGCGATTTTTTACGAGTCTCCCTAATATATTACCTAAAAAAAGTTTATGTTACTTGATGATTTAATCAACCTTATCGTTTCTTTCTTCGGTTTCGCAATTATATAGGTCAATACTTTATTAACACTTCTAGACCTCTGTTTTTCTCATTGCGTATTTCTTGACATAATTCATTTTCCGAGGTGAAAATTATCAGGTAGTACACTTGTTGGCTTTATATTGTTAAAAAAAAGTGGCAAAGATTGAATTTAATTGAACAAGTTTAAACGCCATTGTTCGAAATATCGAAACATTTTTTTACGGCAAGCTTTGAAATTCGAATTAGCCAGGCTTCGTCGTATTTTGTTATCTTTGTGAGATTTTCTTCGGCTTTCCCCATTTGTTTTAAAAGGTAAGCGAAGAAATAATTTCTTAATTAATTAAAGATTGCCGAGGCTTCCTCTCACAAAGCTTTTGCTAATTTAACCGAGGAAAATTTCGACATCATTAAAATTATATAAATGTACGGCGTTTAACCCGTTGACAATTTAAAAAAAAATATATTGGTACAGAATATTGTACGGATACGTATTTATTTACAAAATTGTATTCATTAAAAATGGTCCGCTTGTATTTTTCTCTATTCCGGATAGAGATTAAATATAATTGGCCTCTTATAATAATTGAGGTCGCTCCGGGGAAATTTTCCTTTGTCTTTATGTTCATATTTTACACAGCAAATAATCATAACGACAAATAGAGACATTTTATTTTAATTCGTTTGGATAACATTGCCGATTCAAACAATGCAATGTTGAGACATTTTCCTGAAAAATATTGTATCAAATATCGACCTACATAGCAAAATAATAAAAACTAAGACGTTATAATTATTCTATTCAGTGTAAGACTATCGTAATTAAAACAGATATCTTATTTATTAAGATAATACATATCTTCTATATACTCTGATCAATATTCATCAATCACTAATAGACATGGCACTAGCAAAAAAACGATTTTCAGTATTATTAAAAAATTTATTGTACTATATATTTAGGAAAATGACGATTACTTGAGCTACGTATCATCGCTCTAAAATTTTTAAAACTTTATATATCCAAAAAATGCGTTTTTTTTCAAATATTAGTCAATGTTTTTATCGAGAGGAATAATATTTTTTGGATCGAGATATGAGTGTTTGTAGTAATCTATTGCTTTATCGTTTAAGGTTTGATTAGTTAAATTTTGTCGTCTTGTTACGCTTTTTCATGATATATCTTGACATTCGTAGCCATATTGGATACTTACTAGATAAGGTTTTAGGTATTTTAATTGTGCACTCCGCGATTTTATTCTGTAAAAAATAAAAAAAATATTAGTTAGGATGTCTCAGTCCTTTACCTGATAGCCTTCTATGACTTTCTCATTACAGAAGATAGAAAAATGTGAAAAGATATTTTTCCAACGAGAAATTTTGAATCGATTTATTAATACTTCTTCCATGATTTTGAGTAGATTGAATAGTTAGTTAGATGAGTAGATTGAAGTTAGATGAGTAGTTAGACGAATAGTTAGATGAGTAGATTAACCGTAATTAAAAAAATACGGTAAAGTCATATTACTGTAAAAAATAATTTAAAAAAAATATTTTTTTTCTAAAATTCTATTTTAGTTTTGTATTAACATAGACACTACTATCATTCTCTTAAAATTCATCAATCTATTACGATACATCCATTTAATAGCTATACTAAAAGTTAATATATTGCATTGGTCTATGAAAATGGTAGTCAACGTTTGACATATCTTACAAGCTGCCACACCCCCAAGCAAATTGAGGAAGATATATTTTTTTATATATTAACATATTTGTGTCTGTTGATTGTGTATTATGTATACGAAATGATGTGGAGCATGTGCGCTGTTTGCTTGGCAGCTGTGCCGACGTCGTGTATTGGGGGGGGGGGGGGTCTCGCCGCTAAGAGCCGTGTCGCACTGCTACTCGTTGCAGTCCTACTGACTCACAGCTTCTTTGAGCTACGTGCCGCTTGTCTCTTATTTTATTAATATACAGATATACTTTTTTAATTATAACTATTTCGCATCACTCCTAAATATTTTACCTACGAGCCGCTTCTGAAGATTTAGTGCCGTACCAATGAGACTTTTGGACCCGTTTGGATTTCGCTAGTCCTTTAATATTCATATAATTTTTGGCATTTTTTTTAGTTCTGGTAAATGTTCACAGGTTAACGAACGCCAGAAATGTCAGAACCATTTTCATCTAAAAAAGCTTCAATGAATTGCATTTTTAATAATTAATTTGTTGGCCATTCCTGGTCTATGATATCTCTAGAGATGTGTGAAGACAATTCATAAATAATATAATTCATTTTTAAAACTCGTGTTATCGAGTGGTTTCATTTTTGCAACAATTTTTATAGCGTGGATCATATCTCAAATTAAGTTTTTTATTTATTAATAATCGTCATCATATAAATAATATTATTTTGAGATATATAAACGTCTTTAAATTATATATTTTTACATAATTACGTTTATATTCAGGGTAGATATCACATGTTCCTTATAAAGAACAGTAGTCTATATGGCTACTACAAACTATATAAAGTTTTGTAAAGGTTTAATGAACGTGGTAAAATATTACAGATTTCATGACTTGGACCATGACGAGCCTTTACTCTCATCGAAAGAACAACATTTATGGACAGCTTTTAGGTTGAACACGTTACTTAAGGAATGCACGTGAAGCGTGCAACCTCTGGCACTCTTTACTAGGTGATCTCTGGCACTACCGGTATTCGTGGCGTTCTAGTGCCAAAAGTATCTAAAGAGGAGTACTCCTCTAATGATCCTGACTAGAGGCCGGCTGGGAGTCCTTGTGACAGCGCGATAATCCGCGGGATCTGCAGCCAGAACGTCAGCGATTATAGTGGTCAGCTTGCCTGTTAATCGGTTAGTCAATGTGGTTTTCCACGGAAAAGACGAGAGGATATATCCAAAGTCGTGATGGCGGCATCCGTGTGTAGCGCAACAAGATGGCGACTATATCTTACGACGGAGCGACGTAACGACCGCCGGGGGCAGAAAGAGAGATAGAGAGAGGGTTTGTTCGCCGTCAAGAGGTCTTGGCAGTGGGGCTGATGTTCATTTTGTTAAAGGGGATGTGACGCCACTTGATTCCTCCAGGGGCGTTATATGTAACTCATTATTATGGGACATATTCAATAAGTGCGCGAAATTATCTTGTGCGTAGTGGAATAACCGCCACAGATTGTATGTTTAGTTTAGGAAAAGAGAGTATAAGGAAATTTCAATATTACTGTTATAAACTGACATAGTCCGTCCGTATCATTTCTGGGCTCTCGATATTCTCGAGCGGTTCCCGCAAATGTCGGTGACATCATCGTCACGTGACTCTCAGGACCGGGTATAAATATGTCCCGTTTTGGAGCCATATTATCATACATTGGCTCGCGCCGTCATGGCAGCCACATCTCCGTGATTTCTCTCGTACCGGAGATACGTCTCCGGGATCCTCATCATCATCTCGTACAGGAGATACGTCTCCGGGAACTTCATCATTATCTCTCGTACCAGATACGTCTCTGGGATCTTCATCATCGTCTCGTACCGGAGATACGTCTCTGGGATCCTTTCGTCACACCTATCATCGAACTGACGACACCTGCAAAATCTCCAATAAACATCATCAACAAACAAAGCGTGTTTCACTTTGTCTCGATCTTCGAAGCGCGATCGTCAACTACCGGACGATCGAACGTTTTGGCGCCAGCGGTCGTGTACCTTTGATACGCGAGCCTGGGTGCCTTAACATTGAGGCAGCGACGGGTTCCATTTATTGGTACCTACTGTCGCGTCCCCTAACATTTTGGTGGCAGCGGTGGGATACCTTTTCGGTACCACTGTCGCGCCCCCTTAACATTACTACTAGATGATACTGTATTATAGATAAAGATTCTGGTGATCTAAAATTAAATAAAAGGGGTTTGCGTTTTTCCATGGTTTTTACGATGCTTTATTCTGTCTTGTAAAATATATAAAATGTTCTGAGAAAATTGTTTTGTTACATTATTTAATCAAATCATATTTCGTTTTTTAAATATATTTATTTTTGCTAAAAATAGTGGGATTACTGAAAAAAACATTACCAACTTTGGTTGGCTTGACGTATGCCTGTGACAAATTGTTTTCCAACTACTTTATTTGTGGCTTCTCTTTGCATTATATATCCACGTATTTATATAAAAGATATAAAATCCCGCGGGATCGACTAATGACGACAGACCGACTGTCCCCGGAGGCGCCAGGCCGTAAAAAGTGGATCACAGTTTTCTTCAGCGAGCGTCAGCTGCTTCTGGCCCCGCCGTAACAATGCTCATCGCCTTCACAATGGCACACTCGGAACTGCAAGTTGTCTCACTTTCAAAAGCCTTTCCTACTTTTCATATATTTTCTTTTTTTTTTGTTGCCCATCTCCACCGTTTCAATGAGACGCCCGCTGGTAATGAGGACGCCGCAATCCAAAGCGACCCGCCTTTGTTCTCCGCCATCTCATCGGGACCCGATCTGTCAATGACATTGGTAACATAAATCCGAAAAAAAAGTCCCAAGGGACCCGATAGCGTGTATCGCGTGCCGGATCGCCCCGAGGGAATCGCGTGATTCCATTGCGAACCACTTTTTTGAGTGGATTCGAAAAGTGGGATTAGACGTATGAGCACTATATTGATCGACGGCGGAGTGCTTCGGGATGCTGCGTTCATTAATTAAACACTCAATTTGTGCGTAAGATAATTTTATACTAAATTAAAACACATTGTAAGAATTTCAACGCGAAAGTTCGCCAAGTTGAGGCCCCCGAGTGCGAAGCTGGGTATTGAGATGGGGTACATAGGTAAACGTTCTCGCAACTTTCACAACTTAACCGTGTAATAATGAACGTGTCGTAATTTTACGCGGGTAGTTTATTATTTCGTAATTTTAAAATACATGCATAACTAACCATTTTTCATATACTCGGCTGAGCCATGTGATATTTTAATAAATTAAAATTAATAATGAACTATTATCACTGTACGCGAGATGTATTATGCCCGTACAATTACTGAGAATAATTAATCTTTGTAGTATTATTTACTCAAATTGTTCAAAAAGATTTTATATTATATTTAGTAAACATTTGGAGAAATAAAAAAAAATGTTTAATTTTTTTTTTAAAAAAAATCATAACTGTTTTATTAATCAAGATATTGAGCCGAAAATTGAATCCCTTGCACTGCAATACTTACTGGATAGTTAATGCAAAAAAAATAGCTTATATCTTATAGCAGGGGTAAACAAACTTTTTGAAAAAGAGCGGAATTGTAATTTTTATTAAACACATTTCTTGTAAATGAGCCATAAAATATTTCGAATAAATCTCCTTACAGTAGGATGTTTTTTTGTTTTGCTACAACTGTCAAGTATCTAACAAAAAAAATGTATCTAAAAAAACAAAAAAATGTAATAGTTACAGCCGATCAAACGGATAGTGTCGACTTGCGTGTAATATGCGCGCCCCGGACTTACCCAAAAACGATTTCGACGTGAAATCCACGACCCCCGTAGGCAATGAGTTAATATACGTTTTGGTTAGATACATATGTCATCTTTTTTAATACATTCAATTAAATCTCACTGTTAATGGTCTACAATATCCCTGTTGAAATAAGTGCTTATGTGTTCTAAACATAATTGAATAAGTTTTTCTTGCATTAATTTTCTTTTATATCAAATGAAGCGAGAAGGTTTTGTCTCAATTAAATTCTCAGAAAACGTTAAAAAAATACTGACGTTATAATTATACATTGGCTGAAGATATGTTAGCTTAAAAAGGATATGCTATTTTAAAAAGGATGAATGGCGCATTTAAAAAAAATGCGGAAGGTCTTATTTTTGATTGAAAAAAATACATTTCAAAAAAGCCAATTTCGATTAATATACAGGTAGTCCTCGACTTACGACGGTTCTACTTACGACGATTCGCACTTACGACCAAAAAAAAAATAGATTTTTTTTTAAATTTGCCTTTGTCGACCCTAATTCATTGTGAATAAATCGTGCCCATAATGACTGGCAAACGGAGTAGATGTGACAAAAAAAAGAGAAGTGCAATAGATTTAGAAATAAAACTTAAAATAATTAAACAATATGAGAGTGGTAAAAGAGTGAAGGACATAGCTCGCGATCTACACTTATCATATTCAACGATCTCTACAATTTTGAAGAATAAACTAAGTATCAATGAAGCTGTTAAAGGAGCAATATCCATAAAATCTACAATAATAGCAAAAAAAAACTTGGACCCATTTACGAAATGGAAAAACTATTGGTGATTTGGATGGAAGATTTGATAAAAAAACGAATCCCCCCTAGCCTTGTGACCATAAAGACAAAGGCGCTGAGCCTTTTTGAAAACCTAAAATTAAAGGAGCGAACTAACTACCAGCAAACATTTACTGCCAGTAATGCTTGGTTTGCGAGATTCAAAAAACGGGCGAATTATCAAAATGTGAAAATAAGTGGAGAGGCAGCTAGTGCCGATTACATACAAGGAAGATTTTATCGAAATATTTGACACATTGATTAGGAAAGAAGAATACGTCAAGGAACAATTTTTTAATGTTGACGAAACCGCGCTCTATTGGAAGAAAATGCCTCAGCGTACCTACATTAATAAGGAAGAAAAAAGTATGCCAGGCTTCAAGGCATTTAAGAATCGTTTTATCGCATAGGGTGGCACATTGCTGATATAAATTAAAACCATAATGATTTATCACTCTAAAAAGCCGAGAGCCCTCAAAGGAATCAATATCGATATGTTACCACTATATTACCGCTCAAACAAAAAAGGGTGGACGACACAATTTATTTTTGAAGACTGGTTTATGAATTTATTTATTCCAGAAGTAAAAAAATATTGTAACCAGAAAGGAATTCCATCTGTCATACTTTTAATACTAGACAAAAGCACTGTGGACATCCACTGCATACCAAAATTTACATCCTAATGTTGGAAAATTGCGCATTTACCCCTAATATCACCTCAGTATTTTGCAACCCATGGACCAGGGAGCTATTGCCACATTTAAAAGCCTATTATTTAAAAAACTACATTTGCCCAAGCAATAGTAGCCAGCTTCTTGACGAGGTAAAACGGTTACAAGAGTTTTGAAGAATTATATTAATAATATTCATCATGCAATAAAAATATTGGAAGGGAATGGCAAGAGGTCATATCATCGTGCATGTATGGAATATGGAAAAAGCTTACTAAACTTTCTGAAAACATAACTCAGCCGCAATTTGAAAAAGAAAATGAAATTGAACACACTACAAATCTCATTGTAGAGCAGAGGAGTTTTGATTTTTTTGAGTGTCTAGGTTTATTAAATACGTTCGTATGTTTGTGATATTGTATGTATGAGTGGTTCCTTTTCTGACAGTACTTGTCGCAATTTGTCGCTAAGAGTGGTGCCCGCCACCCTATCGATATTTTAGAATGTGCTCTAGAGTACAAAAAGATTGGGAACCCCTGTTGTAGAGCATTGCAAGAAACTTGATACTTGATAACTTGATTGATCGTGAAGACATAGACCAACTTATAGAAAATGATTTGGAAGATCGTCGAATGAAGAATTATTATGCATCGAAAATCAAAGGGTTGAAGAAGAGACTAAAAAAAAAAGAAATGGTCTTGGAATCTCCAAAAAAAATTGTATTGAAAGAAATGGAAGCAGCGTTCCTTCAAAATGACCAAGTACAAAAATTGCAAAATGGATTCGATAACGAAAGATTTTTGAGTATAAACCGCCGTATTCAAAGACTAAGCCAAAGAAAATGCACAGGGAAAAAAAACAACAAACAACTCAACTAAAATTCGATGTTTTTAAAAAGACTACTACTGCTTTTTTTCTTCCACTACCGTTGATGAGCCAATGGATTGTAAGCATATGTACTTCTTATATATATAGATGACGAAAGAATTTAGGCGAAATTCGACTTACGACGAATTCGAATTACGACCAAAGTCCAGGAACGTATCTCGGTCTTAAGTCGAGGACAAACTGTACTTATTTATTAAACTTTTTTTAAATTTTGTTATTATTGAATACGGTATTAGTTTATTTGTAGCCGAAAAATCGAAAAATCTGTAATATTTTTTGAATAATAAACTTTAACATGTTGACAAATAAAAAAAATCTCTTAATTGATTAACGTTTGCAATATTTTTAATTTTTTGCAATAAACATTTAAATATCTCACAATGTAAAAAAATGGAGCTATATCACTTATGTTATATCAAAAAGGTACACGACCGCTGGCGCCAAATTATGACCGTTCGGTAGTTGACGATCGTTTCGAAGAGCGGTATTAAAGTAAAACCCACTTTGTATTGTAGGTGATCATTTATTGAAGGAATAAGTCAGATGTCGTCAGTTCGATGGGTTTATCTCTGTTCCGATGAAATATACTTGATACGGGGGAAGGTTCCCAAAGATTCCTTTGGTACTGGATTCGAAGTAGAGGTTCCCAAAGATTCTTTTAGTACTGGATTCGTAGTAAAGGTTCCCAAAGATTCCTTTGGTACTAAAGTGAGAACAGTTAAAAATAAGATCCCAGAGACGAATCTCTGGTACGAGAAAATGACGGAGATGTGACAGACACCCTGTCGACTGTCGAAAAGACAACGACCAACTGCTGACTGAAAAAAACGGGGTTTTTGTAACAGATATGAAAAATGAAGACTTATTGTCTATGAAAGGGATGCGGACGCTCTTATTGGTCCGTCATCTCGGGAGAGGTCGCATTCTATATAGCGAAAGCATATGAACACAAAATGTGACCATTGATTTTATAACGGCTCAATTTATAATCTACTTAATTCTGAATAATAAAATGAGAAAGGGATATTTGACAAAAAAATTATGCCTGAGAATAAAACCTGAATTATTTCAGGATTATTTTATTAACCAAGAGAAATTAATAGAGTTTATAGTAACTGCGTTCTATGAGTAATATTATCATAGGCAGGGCCTATCACAGCGGGGCAAGGGGTAGCAGAATAGATTGCTGCCCCGGGCCTCCTAATATTAAGGGCCTGAACTTGACAACTTAATATGTTAGTCAAAAATATAGGAAAAAGCTAAACGTAATGATGTTTTAAACGTATAAGACATAAACTAGGACAAGTAAAAAAAAATAATGGTATTTTCTGGGCTTTCTGCCTCTAGATTTTGTGTGATGGTTTCAGCATTTAATATTTAAAAAAAAAAACAAAGAAATATCAAAAATTTTCTAGACTTTTATTTTTATTTGAGTATTTCACTATAGATTTGTCATGGTCAATGACTACGAAAGCGCGTATTTTAGACTATTCTGAAATAATCGGGAAATTTGTCATAGCTAAATCTCAAGCCATCCAAAAAATATATAATCCAATCGATTTTATTTAATTCTATTTTAAATTTTGAAGACCCTCCTAAATATTAGTTGCTCGGTTCTCGCATTTTTTCCGAAAAGTCCTCATCGTATCCTCGCTGGAAAACAATTTTGAGTGTATCTCGAAAAAATACAATACGACACGATGTTATGTTAATTAAATTACGGTCCTACTTTTTTATTTTAAGAATTATTAACAATTTAATTAGTAAATAGACTCTCCCGTAAAGTATGATTTTTAATATATTAATTAGCTCTGAAATATTTAATAAAAAAATATAAAAATCAATTGTGGCTTTGACTGTAATTAGTTGGAAAAGATCGTGAAAATATATTTTAGCATTTTCTTATTTTTTTATCTTCTTCTTGGTTCGAGTGACTTAGTCCTCCTTTCCTTTGTATCAAAGTTCGTATTAGTGATATTTTATTAATATTGTTTTAGAAAACTTGAAGACTTTTTTAATATTGCAATACTTAACTTTTTTTTATCTCGTATCGTGTTTACTATATATGAAACATGACATCGTGGTAGATTTATTTTTCGTATAGTTTTTCTTTATTTTACGTCAAATGATTACGTTTTGGCTTTAAACGATTATGATTCAAAAGTTGTATTAAATTAGACTATTTATAATTAAGATATTTAAACACATGATAAGTTATTTTAACATTTTTTGTAGTATTTCATTAAAAAAAATAACTAAAGTTTGACGATATGTTAGTTAGGGATAGCTGCTTAAAAAAATATTATATTTATTTATTATACTAATCAGATTGCTTTTCAATTATTCCCAATCTTATTTCATGGATTTGATGATATATTATATATTTGAAAAAAAGTGTTATTTCCATATTCCCTCAGAAAAATGGATTATCCCACTTCTCTGTCGATATTCTGGTCACATCAGGCTCAATGCCCTGATTGATGTACATATGATTGATGATTGCCGACATGAAAGAAAAACCTACTCTAGTGTGAAATTCGACCGCGCCCCACCAATCAATCGCGCCAAATTCAAATATGAAATTTTTGGCGGCAAATTCGCACTCGTTACCATCACGACGGGAACAAAAGCGCCGTGTCCCCTCCGACATCTTGGCACGCGAAAATTAATCACGACGTCATTAGTTAATTTTGCACGGCGTAATTATGGCTACATCGATCCGAGTTAGTCTCGTTATTCGGGATTAGCATGTTCCATTAGGTGGCCGCGTGACGTCACATTTTTTATTAACCCTCAAACGACCGGTCTCGCAATGTTTATGCCGCCAGTGAAAATCGGAAAGCAATCTAAGCGAGTTATTTGTGGGGTTTTGACGCTCTAGGCGAAATTCGAAATGGTTTTTCGAGCCAATAACCATCCGAGCGGGTGTGGGTTATGACTACGGCTTATTGTTGCGATTTTTTTTATTTTTTTATTTTTATTGCGGCAGATGCGCATCCCGCGATAGTGTAACGGTCAAATTGCAGTTTTAACTGTTTCCTCAAAATGTATACGCTATATCCGGAGATCCGGAGAGTTATTGCGGATATTCCGCAGTGTCCTCTTTCTCGTATACGGCAGTGTTGTACTCGTGAAATTGGCAATTATAATTAATTTTGCAGCGACCTAACTACCGTTGCAACTTGATTCAATTAATTTGTTCAGAGATTGTTCGTTTAGTTTAACAAGGTACTAAGTGCGCTTTGATGAAAATTTTGCGGTAAAATTGTTTGAAAATTTGTCATTTCCTCGATTTAATGAATTTATTAATTTAATACGTAATACTACACGAACCATTGTTGAAAACTACATATCAAAGTTAACACATAAATGGCCGCTGGTACACATGTCGTATCATGGCCTGCCCAAAGCTTGGTGGCCGATGATACAGCGTGTGTATCATAAGCCGCCGATGATACGAACGTTTGTACCACGTTTTCGTCAACTATTATTGGTCGCTGGTACTACTCATATGTACTATTTTATATTTTTATTATAATCAGAGGTTTGTAACGGGATATTTTTTTTTATTTGGCAAATTAAACATTGCTCACATATGAGTACTTTGCGAATATATATGACGGTAACAATTAAAAGTATATTTTACGAATTGAGGCGTGCATTGAATATCGCGTTTCGTTGGGGATCGGATAAAGCTAATGAGCCGTAACTTATAAGTCGCACCCTTAGGGATCTAAGGGTCGAAACGGCGGTGCAATTCTGAAGAGAGCGTTTTTTTGAAAGAGCGATTCACCGCTGGAAAAACAATTTGAGTAAATATTTTCATACAAAGGATGTTGTACAGATATCTCAGAGACATCTAGGGTTTCCATCATTTTTAATTAGTGCGCCCCTATCCTTCTTAGGTAAAGTGTGGCACAGAACACATTTTACGCGGGAATCGGTTCCCGCCAAAAGCCAGTGACGTCATCATCACGTGACTCACAGGGCCGGGTATCAATATGTCCCATTTTAGAATAATACACACACATTCGCTCACGCCGTCATGGCAGTCATCTCCGTGATTTCTCTCGTACCAGAGATACGCGGGATCTTCATTATCATCATCTCGTACCAGAGATTCTCTGGGATCTTATTCGTCACATCCATATACACCCATCATCGAACTGACGACATCTACATTTCTTCAATATAATCATCTTGCGTGTTTCAATTGATACCGATCTTCGAAGCGATCGTCAACTACCGGACGGTCGAACGTTACGACGCCAGCGGTTGGATGCCCATTTTAATAATCGGTGACAATTCGCTCGTCGTAACAACTGGAGGCAGCGACGGGTTACCTTTTCTGATATCTCCCCCCTTAACATTAAAAACCATTAGCGAGTAAAGCTGTATTACTAAAATACTGCGTTGTATAATGTTGAGTTTTAAGTTTCTGAGTATTATAATTAGTAAAATAAATATTTACACTAATTTATTAAATCATATATTCAAATGTACTTATTTGAATCCCATCGGAATAAAAACTTTCCAGTTTCAATGTCATAGAATGTGTCGATATATTTTTCAACGTTTTTCTATTTAAATAATTTTGTAGTGATAATCAGATGATTTATATTTTAAACCATCTCAGTTGAGCTCATTTAGCATATGTTATGCCATTATTACGTTAGCTTATAATAGTTAATAATTGACAATACCCATCAGGTCCCGCAGAGTCATAGTTCTGCCTTGGAGGTACCTAATAGCACTTTTATCGGCTTAGTTTAGTGTAATCTCCTTGTAAAATTATTATAGATAATTCATTTTTTATCCGCTGTACCTAGCTGGTACAGAAAAGGTTCTGGCTTTTGTCTCGTACTCGATGAAATTCATGTTGTGATTTCGTCCACCATGTTTGCTGGTGACAAGTCAATTGGTACCCACAGATTGATTAATTGGTATTGATCTTCAATGCGATGTACTTGGTATTTTGATGGAGAATAGTTTTGAGCATGAGCGACTCGTCTATATACACTGCGGAGCTGCAGCACCCCCATGCAAATGGAGGAAAAATATATTTTCATATATTAATATATGTGTCTATTAATTAGATATTATGTATATAAAAATATAAATTATATTTAGTGTTACGCGGAGTGCTCCAAAGCAAGAGCGCTATCTGGTCGTCAGCGCTACCAGCGTCGTGTATTGGATGGATGCGAGGCGGCAGCGGGGTGGGGGGGAGGTGGCCTTGTTGCTAAGTGTTGTGTTGTTCTGCGACTCGGAGCAGCGCGCTGTCCATAATAATTTTTGAAATATACTTATTTTAATTTTTAATCAAATATTTTACCCACGATACACCTCTAGGTTTAATTATAGCATTCAGAGCATCATCGGTGGTTAAAAGATGGCCTGCTCTTTGCTGGACATCTTTTACCCACTGATAGCGCCTTTGCCATTCACATCACAACTGTTTTGGGTGGCCACTATAACATTATGGTTTTTTAATAAAAAAAAATATAGAATAATGCGTCAAATTAGTGATATTTTTTCTCACATTTTAAAAATTTACAGGGTCTTTGTTTAATTCAAGCACTGGCTATCAGCTGAAGAATTAGTTTTAACAAATCCATTTTTATATAATTTTATAATAAAAAGCAATATTTAGCACCAATTTTATAGCAGATAGTAATACAGGAATTTAGGCCTTAGGCTTTTAAAGAATTCTCTTAATTGTTTGTTCAAGAAAATCTTTTGTTTTCACTAGTAGAGATCGTTTGCTTCGTCCACTTCCATAAACTTAAAGCACAACGTATACTTATTCATTCCTTTTCTCATGTATAAGACGTGTTGAATGCTTTAAACAACCTTGAACAATCTTGGGGCATTTAAAATAGGTCCATTGGGGATCATCCATATCAATTTTCTTAATCTGAATCGCATCTTAAGATATATCCTGGAATGAACAAAATACAAGAATGGCTAATTAACGTTCTGTTTTAGCTAGTTTTAAAGTTTTAAACCCTTATATAAATACTTAGAAGACATTCTTTTACTAGTCGCTAGCTGTGGCGTTTTCACTAATCAATTCTTGGTCTTCTTTTTCATAGTCCCAATGTGTTTTTTTTATGAAGGACAACTACAATCTTAGTAACTGATAAATGTTTAAATTCTAGGATCATTATACGCATTATTTATTATGCTTAAGATTAGACTATTTTTTGTATATTTATCCTCCATCTTAATCGTATTGAAGACACGACGCATCAACTTCCGGTCAGTTTAAAGTATGCAGCATACTATTGGATCCAGCTCAGTTACTTTCTTCGATAACATAAAAACTTTTTAATAGCTGACTGTCCTGTAACCTTGAGTCTGAAACCCTAACGAAAGCTCTGAATGATATCAATAAATTTTCTTGTCAGAGCCCAATATTTAGATTCGTATGTCATGACAGGCCAGACGAGGACCTTTCAGAGTTTGACATTGGTCATTATTGAGCCGATATATTGAAAGTCCTTGACGGCCTCGAAGCTGTACTCGTCGGGTTTCAAGGATTTGTTCTTGGCATATTTGTTTTGGTCTTATTGATCCTCAGTCTCATACCCATTGCCGCTCGCATTATTTGCTGACATGCATCCTTGGGGCATTGAGGGCCATCTGAGATCTGACCACAATGTCCATGTCCGTATAGGGAAAGAAGCTTTGAAGCTCACTCTTTGAGTCAACACAAATAATATAAAAAAACTTTTTAAAAAGGTGCAACCATTTATTTTTAATTATTTAGAAATATTTATATATTATTTTCTTAATTTAATTGTAATGTATCGAAGATTTTTAGATATTTAAATATTTTCTAAAGTTTAATTTATATATGAATTAAAATTTTATGTCGAATGCAGTATAAAATGATAATCCGCGCTAAACCCCGTTCTCATCCCTTATCCGAGTTTCATACGATTTTATCAAAATATTATAATTTATGACAAAGCTTAATAATTAGCATAATGCCATAGTTTTGCGAACAAGTCGGTGACGTTGACGGCTTTGTTTTCAGAGTGTATCTAGGGCGATATATAAATGTCTGAAGAACACAGTGGTACAATGTACAGCGCGAGAGAGAGGAAGCTTATTTAATTTGAATAGCTCTCGCAGAACACAACATGCTCCACCGTTTCGTAACTAAAATTAGATATAAATCATACTGAGTTTATTATATTATTTAAATATACAAAAGTATTTATGAAATGCGGTGCTGAGAATCGCCGCGAACAACAAACGCAATACAAATTTAATGTTTAAATGTTGTCTGGAACATCAAAGGGAGCCATTTATTGTTGAGTTCCGGGAAGTGGAACTTTTCCCCATCGGAAATTGTTATATGCGGATGTCTTCGACGTTCTCTCGATGCTCATTATTATATATTCGCATATTTTTATACGGAAAAATATATCTTATTCAATATATAAAATATTCTTCCCCTCGATCGGTCTATATAACGTTGCCGTTATTATGTTATGTATGTCTTTTTAAATAAACACATTTATTTTTAAAGCCACAAAGCTCGTTACTGTGTAGCGCTCGTTTGAGCGCAGTTCAAAAGTCCCAGTTTCATATCACTGATTTATATTGCCACAGCCCCTGAGGATAGACACTTTGTTTTTTCGCCATAAAGGGACTTAAACCCCGTGGCTCGATGGCCGACACGTTTTGCTCAGAGAAAATCTACGCCACTTTGCACCGAACATCACGTATCACCTTCAGCACTGAATGTACATATAAATTTTCTAGATTTTTTTTCTTCACAAAATACAAATATAGCTCTATTTAAGATAAGTCTTTCGAGTTTTTAGCATTTTTGTGAAAGAACATTTAATTTTATGTCATAATGTCAACGATCAATAAAATTAAAGCGACTAAAGTTAACCCATCTATAGCGCTTCCTTCTATTGTTTGATTTTTTATATCGAGTTCGACAGTCCCTGCTATAGTGCTCTCTTCAAGAGCGCTTTTTTCAGAAAAACACTAAATTTTTAAGATCAAATTAAATATTTTTGCCTATTTATATTATTATACATAAAGATGGTCTTATGGAGAATATTTACTAGTTGCTTTTTATCTCCTAATTTCGTTTGATAATCATCAAGCATTTTAAACTATTCTTATTTTGTCACAATAGAAAACCTTCAGATGAAAAAGGTATAAAAAAAAGGCGCTTGAAATATGTAAACTAGTTCAGGAGTTACAGTCATCAACAAATAATCAGTAAACAAAAAAAGTGAAGATAATGTCATTCTTTTGCATAAAATACAGAGATCCAAACATAAATGTTTTGATAACCCATCTGTCATGGAGGCTCAAAAACAAGTCTCTCAGAGACTCCAAGCATTTAAGTTAAGATATTGATGAATTCTTCGTCAATATTTTAACATTTTTTTTAAAAAAAAAGAAAATTCAAAGAATAACAATAGTTATTCAATAAATACTTAATAAGTTGGTCAATATTTTGGATATTTTGAATAATCAATATGATTCGTAAATGACACGAACACTTGAGGATGTTTTGCCGCAGACTGAACTCTCACGTGTTACTCGCATGTTTCACTCGCACTCAGCATATCGTACCGGATGCGAGCGCGAAAAAACATTCTTGCAATTGCAGACATTAAATGCCAATAATTATTTACAATATTTATTCTTTAGACTGTGTACATTACTAAAACCAAGCTGATGATCATCGACAGGAGTAACCAGCTATTCGGATCTGTTAATCTTCCGGATCTGGAGAGGGTTGAAGATTTTCTTTATCTCGGATCACTACTTACGAGTAACGGAAATTGTGAGCCGGAGATAAGAAGGCGAATAGTGATGGCTAAAAATGAGATGTCAAAGCTATCAACGATTTGGAAAAACAGGGGATATCCAAAAAGATAAAAAAAATGTCTAGTTCAGAGTCGGTATTCTCAATTTTTATTTAAGGCGTAGAAATCTGGACCATAAAAGAAAATTGACGCCTTTGAAATGTGGTGCTGGCGACGTCTGCTGATAATACCACAGACCATTAAACGCACAAACGTGTCTGTCCTAAAAGAAATGGGGAACTACAAAGAAGGTCGACTTTCGACTATATGCCTCAAACGATTCTTCGACACTTTGGGCATCTCGCCAGAAGAAACGATAGCCTGGAGAAGCTTGCCGCGCTCGGAAACAAGGACAAGGACGCAGGGGAAGGGGCAAAGCGCCCAGCCGCCGGAGCGACCAAGTGAAGACCGCCACAAGCTCCACCGTAGTAGCTGCGAATAAAATGGAGAGAATCCTGGAGAGACAAAATAAAGAATTTTCGGAACAAAAATGATCACGATCCTAAAACATGAGGGTGCCGACCAAAGAAGAAAAATACTTTCTAATGGTTATGTAATAGCGTGGAAAATGTAGATCAAAGGATTCGTGACAGATTAGAAACATATGAAGTACGTAAAGATAATGTTCCGACAACGGATTATAAAATCTAAAGATGAGTATGACGCGTGCAGCCCCTAGTGCTCTCTGCTTGGCGATCTCTGGCATTGACGGCACTTGTGGTGGTCTGATGCTGAGAGTATCTGCAGAAAAGTTGGTTAAAGTATCTGCAGAAAGACTCTGTGATCCTAACTTCTTTCTGGTGATCCCAACAAGAGGCAGGCTGATGGCTCTACAGTGACATGCCACTCTGCGGTCTGAAGTCAGTGATGCTGAGGCGGAGTCTGCAGCCACACGTCAGTGATGGTGTCGGTCAACTTGTCTTGTGGTTATCAATGATAATTATACCGGTGTTGATGTGGTTGTCAAAGAAAAACGAACGTTCTGACTTATTTTTTAACTTTCTTGAATTTAATAAGGCTTCTTTAGTTTTAAATATTTGAATAAAATATTTAAATTCCTATTTTTATCAAAATGCCTGACTGAAGCGATCGGCTAACAATGACTTAGTAGAGAACGCCTTGGCAATCTCTGATATAAAACGTTTTATATGTCTCTGTCTCTAATAAAGCCAGATTTTTATTTCTAAAATTAATCTTTAAATCGTAATGATTTATTATGTTCGTAGTAATATGTCCATCAAATGTACGAGCACAGCATATGAAAAATGGTACATTTTGACGTGAATTTAAATAAATTCCGCAATTTTTTTAAACAAACGTTGGCTTGTAATTTTTATATATTTTTAAGCAAAAGTATTGGAAGCTTTTAATTTTTTAAAAATTATTAAAATGTATTATGTTTACAAAATCACTGCTGCCGTTTAACTGACGCGTTCTGTTATTTATTCGCGAAATAAACATTTTACGGCATGATCCAGATGTCCAGAATAATTGAATAAAATGGAATACGTCATACTGTTGCCGATATGTTTAACATACAGAGCGTGTGGTATCATCGGCAATAAAATCCCATTTATGTATCCGTACAAATAAAGAGACACGATCCGTACAAGCCGTTAAAATTATATGTCAAAAGAGTTACTGTGCAGACATGAGGAGACGTAAGGTCGCATATTGATAGATTACGCTCTACGAAGATTGATTCCCGGATGGCAATTGAATTTTTATTCCGAGATTAGAATAAAGAGTTTACGCCCTGCCCGCGCCCGGTTTGCTTTGATCGCTGATTGATCGGGAAAAGACTTGAATGTGATGAATACGTTTAACGCTAGACGGCGGCAGTCGAAGGGCCGTTCTCGGGGAAATGAAAAAAATGCGGGACACTTCCGGTTTTCCGGTATTTGTTCATCCGGCGCGGCCGCGGACCGGAGCAAGTAATTTCTCGTTAAAATTCAGCCGCGCGGTGTATCGATCAGCGTGACCCGGTATAAACAAAGTTAATTAATCACAAGGAAATCCACTTATATTCGCGGGATTTGTTATGTAAATTAATCCTCTAACCCGCTCCATAAATAAATCACTCGGTGCCCGTCGGGATCCCTGCTATGTCTTTGGCGAATTTTCATTTTTTTGGGTGGTTCCGTCGACATCCCTCAAAAAACTTCCCCCTGTCAACTCTTCCTATGCCACAGCTTTTGTGCAATTATTATTCACACAGTTTAAATACACGGTGTTTCATTGTCAAATAAAAATCTGGACAAATATTTCATATTTAAGGGATAGCTTATCAAAAAAAAATGAGAAAAAATCCCCGGAAACGCATAAAACAAAGCTTTTTGTATAAATAATATATTAAAATTCATTGAGAAAAAGATGTTTTAACCTAGCCGTGCCGATATTCTCTTTTAACATACATTTTATATGCCATAAACTTTTTGTATTTGTCTAAAAAAGTCTAAAGAATAAATATTATTATTAATCATTGTCCGTTATTGCACGGAATTGCGAAATGAAAGCAACAATATTTGCTTCTGTTACTCGGTACAATTTGCCGAGTGCGAGTGAAACGTACTAGTGACATGTGCCGTGAGAAATCAGTGAGCTAGTTGCGGGAAGACATCATCGAGTGCGCGTGCCATTATTGCGTCTCATTGATTATAGTTAAAAAATCCAAAATAACGACCAAATTATGAAGCATATTATTAATTATTAAATCCCGATTTTCTACCTGAGAGATGGACAGTTTTAATTTTATTTAAATTGAATGCCATTTACGAAGCTCAAGTTTAGAATATTGAGATAACTAATAACGTCAACTAAATATATAAAATCGAATATCCAGTTGTTCTAGACTTATAAAAAGCTTCTTTCATCAGCTAGTTCTTTTTTCTGTTGTAAAAATCCATAATATCGTCAAATTGAGAAGCATATAATAAATAACTATTTTTATTCTTAGAATAATTTATTTTTAAAAGAAAATGTCAAGATATTGATGACAAATGCATCAATATCTTAACTTGAAATTATTAGGGTCTATAACAGGGATGGCGAACCTTTTTCCCAAGTGGGTCAAATTGGATATTATTTTTTATT
>JAGXCT010036626.1:0-56171 GCA_022495035.1 Philopotamus ludificatus | reverse complement strand
AATTTCACACGTGGGTCACTGCATGACCCGCGGGGTACTCGTTCGCCATCCCTGGTCTATAAGATAACACCTTCAAACGTTTCAAGCCTCCGTGACAAATACAAAAATGTTTTTTCCGTTTTCCATTCAAGAAATTGCTTACATTAGATAAAGCGAAAAGTAATATCAATTTTTGTTGCGTTAATTTGAAACCCGTTGCTTTTGTAATCAGCTAATACTAAACTTTATTTTTATTTTATAACCGAGCCAAATATTAAATTATATTTTTTTACATACATAAGTATTTTAGTACATACATAACAGATTTGGACAAAAAATAATAAGGAATTCTTTGCTTTTTCCAAAAAAAATTTTTTTGTCTTTTTAAAATTAAATAAATCTTTCATAGTACTTTTCTAGCACTCAATTTTTAGTATAACGTTTAACTTCTTAAGCGGTTCTGACTTTATCTCATCAATATTAGAAAATCCACGTTCTTTCTAAGTTTTTTTCATCTTTAGAAATAAAAAAAAGTCGGCAAGGATTTGCAAAACAATCTTTTTACACATCCCCTTTTTGACAGTCAACGATGAAGTCAGCATCTAATATGGCTCTTAATGTCAAGATATGTCAGAGATGGAAATTGAAATTGTACGGGCGTAAAATTTCAGATATCTCGATTACTTTTTAATCAAAGCTTATTAATTTCATTGTATGTAGTTGATCACTAGTATAGTTTTTTTTTTAATTTTAAATCCTCTTTCAATGGAAATATTTTTATATAGAAATTTAATTTTTAATTATTTGGCTTTAAAATAAAATTATATTATGTATCATTTTTATATATCCTGACATGGTTTAAATCATTTTTGATCCTTTTCAGGTAAAAATACTATTGTTTAATGAAGCTTTTATCAATAGGAATTCTTAATTATTATATAAAAAATTCTAAATTTTTAAAGCGTGTTTATGGAATGTCATGTTTTCGGGGGTTGCCTGCATTAATTTGAATTATTTACCTAAAGCATTTGGGTCCGAAATGTATTTTTAATTATTTCACAACTTGTCCTACCCTAAATATTTGGGTCAAATTTAATGAAAATTTATGTATTATTATCACAAATTCTTAATTATAAAGAATGAAAAATTGATTATAATATAAAAATTAAATTTAGATGATGAATTTTGCTATTTAAGATGTAAAAAAAATACACAAATATTTTTACTTTTTATTGTTTTTTATACCCTTTGTCTACCTTTACAAAAAAAATGATTTTTGTAAAATTTAGTTGTTTTAAATAAAAATAACCAAATTCAAAAAAACTGATTCCACCAGGAAATTATTTAGGGTAAAGTCGATTTTTGGCTTAGATATTTTATTTTTAATATAAAAAATAGTTATAAATATATTTTTAATTTACTTGACCAATTATTGTGCTTCAATCCCTTATTCATGAATTGTTTCATCAATGAATTATTTAGCATATGCGCAAACGTTTCACAAAACAAAGCCCATATTTTCGCTGTCAAATTAGACATTTCTGACGGAATGAAACGCTGCAATTTATTTTTAAACACCGTGTTCTCACCAATACTCGCGCGCACATACATCATATCGCGAGACAGTTTCAATTTTATTTTCATCTCCCCGTCTTGTTCCGCTTGCGGTTTTTTTCCTCTAGGTGAATATTTTGTTTCTTAAACTTTCTCAAAGGTGTACTTTGTGTAATTCGCGCGGCCATTATCAATGTGTTTCTTCTTTTCGCGTTTCCGCATAAAAAAGCCGCATTTGATGAAACAATTCCGACAAAAAATATCTATAAATATATATACGAAGATAAAAATATATGAAAACCGCTTCGTTAAAATGTAATGTATACGCTCGAAGCTCGAATTACGTTGAAATAAGCCAGTCAACAAATTCTGTTTTGCTTCTGTGATGTGTCCATTACACGATTTCCGCAAAATTATTTTATCTCATCCGTATTTAAAAAAAATAATACTAAAACGATTCAACGCCGTGTTATTTTAATTCAACATCATTAATGCCATGAAAATATTTTAGTTTTATTATAACAAATGTATTCGTTGATTTGTGCAGACATTTATTTTCCTTTTTTCAGTTTATGGCACGGGAAATATTTTGAGAATACTATAAATATTTCGAATTAAATTGAATTTCGGGATACGATAATATTTTATGGCTTATATTTTGTGGAAAAAATATAATAAAATTGATGCTTAATTCGCGCAACCATGCCGTTTTGGCCCGTGGCCCCTTTTGACAAATTGCACGGCGATCAACACGAGTTCTTTTCGGCAGTCGGGGCGGCAAATTGTTGTAAAGAGGTTAACTCCCCATGTTTGTTAACACGTTGGTCGAACGATAAAACGTGTTTGGGAAGGGGGGGGGAGTCGTGTCGGATATCCCGGAGGCCGTGCGGGAACGGGTCAAGGTCCCCCGAGTCCTAGACGTCCTATTTCCCGTAACGACGCCCTCGACGCCTTGCCCGTATGGAAAACTCTACAATTCCAATCATTTCCGGATTCATACGCGTAGCGGTGCAAAGTCGCCCCGTGTGACCTCAAGATGGACGCCATTTTATCTGTTATGCTCGGCGCAAACTCGTTACGTCAAAATAAAAATATATATTTAATTCGACAATACGCTAGTAGAATTTTTACCAAAGATTATCTTAAACATTAAATATTAAATGAAAAAAAAAATACTGTAACGTCGGAGGAAAGCTGGAAAATCGGTCTGTTCGGAAACATTAACCCCAATATGGTTCCAGAAGGGTCCTGGCTCTTTAAGTGTTTGCTTTACTTTTTTTTTTAAGTGGCCTTCTAACCCTCAGGTGGGTCTTTGCCACCTGGAGGACACTACGCGATCTCCAGAAGAGACACGTCCGTCTCAACCCTGATGTCAGGATTGTGACGATCGTCCTCCAACTCTTCGAATACAAATCAGGTCGCCAGCCATATGCTCGGGAGCCGAGCTGCAACGTGCAGATTGTAACAATAATAATCAGACGAGGCTAAGGCCAATTCGTATTTAATTCACGGTCTGATTGGATGCTACGGGCACACCCTGTAGCACACGTGTCACTAAATTGGCCTGGATAGCGGCCTGGCTCCTCGTAGCTCCGTAGAATCTACGAAACCATGATTGGGCCCTACCTTCATCTCAACCACGTCAAATACCGACCGTCATATACTACGCATCAAAATTAAGCACTGTTCCATACAACAGGAGAGAGAACTGCTTCTTAGATCACTGATTTATAAAATAGGATGACCTGATCGGTATGTGTCATGGATCAAGTAAAGAAAAGTGTTTTAGTTCCCCTACGTAGCCCCCAGGTTATATATATATGCCCCAAAGTTTTGGATGCAGTTGAAGACAATCAGACAAGTAAAAAGACGATAGCCTTCCGGAATAGAAAGCCGCGCACTTTGTTAGTTTGCTAGTTTCAATATTTTAATTATCAAGAAGTAAATCTGCAATCCTCAGGTCGGCTAGGCCAATGCGTCTGTTGTATTGCTCGTTAATAAAGATTTTATTGTCTCGTTGAATTGTGTCTCGTTGGGTCCACCATTATATCCATATCAAATTCCGAGAGGTTAATACATAATACCAATAAAGGATATCTTCGTATTTATATCTGTAAACAAGAAACTTATGTCTAAAACCATAGAATCTCTGAAAAGTAATTGATTTACTTATGTTTTGAAGCAAAACATATTTCAAATTTCATAGCAATGCGGATTAAATTAATTGCAATTTATGACAAGGTCCTAAAAATATTAACTCATTGACTACGGGAGGACGTGGATTTCACGTCAAATGCGTTTTTGTGTATGTCCGGGGCGCGCATATCACACGCTAACCGATAGTACGCGTTTGATCGGCTGTAACTTTTGCAACGTTTTGTTTTTTTTAAATATGTTTTTAGTAAGATACTTCATTTTTTTAGACCTTGAAGTTGACCACTCCTTCTTTTACAAGAAGGAGTGTGTTTAGAAATTTGTCGACTTTTGTCAGCAATTGAGAATTTATTTATTTATCTCTATGTTATAATCTTTTGTTTTTTCGTTAGCCGTTACTATGCACTTTAATCTGCTGCATCTATTATAACGTTTTGTTATATTTTTAATAAATAAATTCTTACTGATGTCATATCGTAATTGATCTCTTTTGTTTATGACGTTCCTCAATATTCGGAGCTATAAAAACAGCTGCCGTAGATACTAAAAATTATAGTCTATCCGAGGGATCTAACAGCTAACCTTGAATTTTAGGTGGATCTGCCTGAAACTCTCTGCGATTTTGTCTCTGTACTTCTGCTACATTTTTATACTTCGAATAAAATTGTCGACTTAATATCTTGATTAATAGAAGAGTTATGATTTTTTTTGTAAAAAGCGACATTCGACCAAATTTCGGCAAGCGTTCCCCGCCCCATCGCATGTTTGACTGCGATTCGCCCCGTAGACAATGCGTTAAGTAAATTTAAATTTATAACTGTTTTTAACAATGCGTTCTATTTTTATAGTATATATAAATTTCATATGGAAGATTATCAAGTTTTTTACTGATATTTTTTCTTATTTTTTAAACATTGATAGAATATATAATCAAAATATTGGACACGTAACAAAAACAAGATATTTTTAATATTTTAAACGGATTATTCTTAACTATACATGTATTCGATGCGAGATAATCGCGGTAGAACACGATCTGCAAGTGCTCGGTCCATGTAGCTTCGACACTCGACAACACGTGTCAATATTGGAATTAATAACGTATACCACAAACGGGGCTTTACCGCCGAAAATCATTTATTTTTAATTCAATTGAACCGCAGAGCTATCGGAGTCCATTTAGAGGCCCGGTATCCTTTTCAAACGAGCACCGGAACCCTTTTCCGGGGCGTATAAAAGATACTGACCCACTTTCCTCCCGTTCCGGCTCTCCGTTTCACATCCGTATGATACATGTACACTGGAAATAATTTCGTCTCCGACTTCAGATACTTATCACACTGTCGCACAACTTCTTGCCTAACTGACATCCCAGCTCAGTAATATAATCTGATAATAAAATGACGGCAATCTGGGGAGAAAAATGTTTCGTCATTTGTCGCTTCCTACATGTCATATTTCAAACTAGACTCTCGTCGTCACATTTTCTGTCGTATATCTCGTCTGTGTTGTTTTTAATTAGTAGGAAAAATGTATTTAAAAAATTGAAATAATGACATACGTTTCGATCAATCAATTATGCGAACAATTCGGGGCTCTCGTGATCATGATTTGGATTTTAATATCTGAAATATATGTAGATATGTAAGTTTATGTAATCATCTTTAATATTTATTTTATTGTACAAATAAAAATCTCTTTTATCCGTCATCGGATTAATAGATAAACAACTAATCACTTTACACTGATGTTCTAGTTATTGTTATTTTAAATCTAATATTATATGATATATAGAGTTCATCGGGAAGGTAAATCGAATGGAAGGAAGTTCAGGGGGTTTCTTTCAATTTATTTAATTTAATCTTTTTTTGGTCTAATATTTGGCCGAATGAAAAAACACTAAAGATGAATATTAAAATATATACTGAATTTGTGAATTCTTTTGGAGGAATCAGGATTATATTGTGCATGGTTGTTATATTGATCCTTTTACGTTAAGGAATTTGGAGAGGAATTTGAAGAACGGTGAGATGAATGCTTTAATTGAATCTATTAAGAGAAGGATGTTGGTGTCATTTCTGATGTCTGTATTTCAAATAAACCACAGAGCATGTTCAAAGCATTATATTTAATTCGGAATGTGGTGAGATTAAACTGAGCTCAAAATCGGATGGGCGTATTTATAAGTTTATTTTATTAAGGAAGAAAATCTGTTTCTCTAAAATATATTTTTTTTATGTTTTTGTATATGTCAAGAATATATCGTCTAATATGACAATTTATTATTTACGCTTTATTGATCCACTGAATAGATGTGTTATTGATTTTAATTTGCAATTTATCAAGTGTTTTAAGCGGGATTTTGTGAATAAAAAATGCCTTTATTTTTTATAAATTTATATGAATGACTATTAATTAAGAATATTATTTAAATAATCTTCAGGTTTTTTTGGTTTTATGCGCAGAACTGAATTGTTTGCATAAAACTGCTTCTACTGGATAGGAAAGAAGCAAAATTTAAGTTATCGGCAGAGGCAAAATAATAGTAAAATACATACGTATTTTTTAATATTTAATTTATTTATTTATTTGACTTCGATGGATGGATACTAAAGATACAACGGAAATGAGTCTCTCACGCATATATTCTTCCCAGTGTCAAACCGCGACACTGGTTAACTTTTAATATTATTTCAGTTAGATTTAAATTTATATTATTTATTTTATAATTATTTATTCTACAAAGGATAGATGAAATGAAAATATTTTATTTCTACGCCCTAAACAACGTACATAAATAAGTTTATAAAACATGCAAAATTAATGGGCGTCTCTTCCTCTTAATACTCAATGGCCAGTGTTATTAAGAATTCCCTGAATTCATAGTATCCATCAGACACCTACCCGACTACTAGCTCAGTAACTTATATTATTAAAATAATATGCATGTTATTTAAAAGCCAAAAAACTGGTTAATTAACGTATACTTTTTGCTACTTACTACTTTTTTTCGAATAATCTATCTAATGCTGATGTTAATAAAAAATATCACGTTTTTATCTAATAAGCTGATGGTTACTACTGTCTATAATTGTCCCATTTTTTGTAAGATTATCATATGCTAATCCAAACCAAGAATAATTAAACTCGAAAATCCTATTTAAAATTTGCATCCTTCGACATCAACAACAAAAAATACTTTATTATATTTTGTTGTTGATGTCGAAGTTCTTCAATGCTGAATTCCATGTTATAATTATCTATTGACTTCTCTGTATCTTGTATTAAATACAATTTTAATTAAATTAATTATAACATCGTCTGGGGTATTTTTTTGTTCTATGGTGTTAATTATTTTAATGCTCTATTTATTACCCACAATTATAAAAAAAATCTTGTCAATTCAAATCACTTGCTAGACCGTTCATTTTAATTAGATTAAATACAATTCTTTATAAATTTCGAAGATGAGCAAAAGCAATTTCTACTATTAGAAGTCCTTTTATTGTTATTTTTCAGCAAAAGAAAATTTCTCAATACAATAAATTTCTTGTAAACAGCTCTCTGGTTAACCATACAATGCTGACTTAACTCTTAAACAGTTTTAACATTATTATTAAATAGCAATAAAAACATTTTTTTATTGTCTTTATTAGCATTACACTAAAATTGCCACTATTATTATAATTATTATTCTTATATATTCTTGATTGGTTACACAAGATAAGGCTAACGTATCTTATAATAGAAAGGTGCCTAAATCACGAAACGAATATATTTTTAGCGTTTATTTAGATATACAAAATAAATATTCATTGATTTATTTTTGTAAATAATATTATTCACTACAATTATATAATAAATATAAACGTTTTCATTCAAATCTTCACTAGTAAAGTAAACATTTTATTCCTCATATATTCAATGTATCGGTCGGTTTGCTAGAAAAAAAAATGAACGCAGAGAAAAACAGTTTTTCGCTGACGAGCTCCTCTCCTCTTCGCCCCCCATACCCCGGGAAAACAAGTGCGGAAAAACAAATACCGAAAAGACATTTGGGCGCCTCAGGTATGTACTCAACTTCCGCTGTTTAGGACCTTATATGTATACAGGGTGTGTCTAAAATCGTTCGCTTATTATCGAAGCCAAACGCGCGCCCTTTCAATTTGTTGATTTGCGCTTAATAATAAATTGTCAGGGGAAGTTTTTTTCGGGATGAGGGGGGTTTGCGAGGTCTAGGTAGGAGCAAGGGTAGGGGTTGGACCCTATCGGGTTCATTATTATTTTTGCGTCTCGCACGGACCTTCGCCCGACGGCGGCTGATTCGAATATTAATATTTTTTTTTTCGCGGCTGAGAAAAATCAAAATTGCGACTGATAATTATTATTATTGCAATTCGCGATAATGAACCGGGCGGAAATTTTCATGCTCGAGATCGCCGGACGATGAATTAATCGCTCGATTAATTAATCTTGACCTAGAAAGCTATTTTTGTTTACGTCAGGGATATTCCAGAAGCGTATTTTTAATTGGTTTATTTATATTGCGATCTTTTCTTTAAACGTCTAACGTTTTCAGGTGTAACTGCACTATCGGAAAATGTATATATGTATATAAAAAATATATCCATTATGCTAAAAGACCATCTATAACTATCCATTACAATGTTACGATGGTTTTACGACCAAACGTCGGATAAAATGAAATAAACACGTTTTCATTTTTCCTCGGGGGACGATGGGCGTGTATACAAAGTGTGGCGCATTTGTGTGGCTAAGTCCGTCTATTCAAGGGACCTCGAATGATGGAGATACGCCATTATGGCCCCGGGTCCTAATTCATTACGCTCATTGCCGGATTGACGAATGCCGATGTACCCCGGCAACGGGTTAAATGTGGCAGCCATTCAAGGGTTAAATGGACATGACCCGCTTTTGAAGAGGAAATTATCTCAGTAATGAGAAAAACCGAGCAGGGGTAACGAACCCTCGGCGACTATTTCAATTAGTGAAATATCACTGAAACAATCAAAGGAATCGTGACGGCTTTGGTTTAAATTGAATATATAATAATATATTAATAATAAATTCTCATAATAAATTAGTTTTTTATTAAAATATATATAAACTGACTTAACCAATCAACCCTTCTATAGCGCTCTCTGCTATAGAGCATCGTGCGCAACAGTACCCTTCCATAATGCTACTTTCTAGAGCGCCGTTTTCAACAAAACGATAAAATCTTAACCTCAAATTTCATAATTCATACGTATTAATTATGTATAGTTGCCTAATCTTCTATAGGGTGGTTTTCTATAGCTTAATTCTCTATCTCGGTGCTATAGGAGTGTTGACTGTAATATTATTTTTATATACAAAGAAAGCTATTATATCAGCGTCTCTAATTTAGTTTAGAAGTATATTATATATCCATACTTTAAATAGATCACATACGAGTTCAAATGCGTCATAAAACTCAAACACCTTATCTATCTTCTTGCGTTCATGATTAGGGTTGTAAAAATAAGGTTAGGGGTAGATTCAATTTTTATAATGTATTTCTAGGCATCTCAATTACGTTCTGTTCACTGAGTAAAATAAGTCTATAAATGCCAGCATCTAGTTTTCTAGTTTAGCCATCACTTTCCGTGCCGATGGGGTCTCTTGGGGACCCCAAGTTTTTTATTTTACTCGTATAACTCTTTTAATATTAATCCTACATGCCATAAACTTTTTTTATTTGTTTAAAAAAATCAAAATCATAAATATTATAAATAATCATTGCCCTTTATTGTCCGATATATTGAAAAACGTAAATAAAAACAAAAATATTCGCTTCTGATGCCATCGGAGCAATGTTTTTTCTCGCTCGCATCCGGTAAGATGTGCCAAATGCGAATGAACCGTACACATGATACGTCCTGCGAGAGCTATCGATGAACAATTTATCAATTCCTTGACTTGAAAAGCTCGGGGTCTCTAATAGACCCCCCTCGGACGACTCGTTTGTTTTTGAGCTGCCGTAACGGTTGGGTTAATACAACTTTTTATTCGCCGAGCATTCATTCCGCATTTTCGAGTATGGCGAATTGATTAAAATACTGATTTTCTAACTGAGAGATGAACAGTTTTAATTTAATTTTAAGTGAATACCATTTATTAAGCTAAGAAATAATTTATTCAAGCCTTGTAGTTTCAAATTTAGAACATTAAGATAACTAATAACATCAACTAAAAATATTAAACCGAATAGCCAGTCTAATCCAGTCTAATAAGAAGCTTTTTTCATCAACTAGTTCTTTTTCTGTTTTAAGCAAAATATTAGCAGCATTTTTCGATTTATAAAATCACAAGCAAGGTTCACAATATACCAAATTTAACAACTCACGGTATTCTCTGAATTCTCTAATGTTTTTCCATTAAGTGATATTTAAGTAATGGACGATTTTAAAAAAAATAGTGCCATTGGCTTCACTTATCATTGACGGCGCTCCGTCAGTTTACATACTGATGTTCGTCAGTACGCGCACTGATGACCGTCAGTACCCGCATAGATTTTCTAGTTATGATTTTATTTTTTCAAATATATCTGATTTTCTTGTTTCACATGCAATGACTCCAGACTGGCAAGTTGAAATGCCCCACTTGTTCCAGTTTGGTGCATTCGCCATAGGTCGACTTCTCCTGAATTATATCGTGATAATGAATGGAAGAACTTTCATAAATTAACAATACATCTACTATTATTAAGCTATCTTAAGATAATAAATGTATATGTATATTATTATATATATATTTATAAAGATATTTAAAATCAAATAAGCTTCTAATATTCGATAATTAGCTTAAAAGTCAGTAATATAACTAGATTGAGCATAATTACTGAGGTATTAATACAAAATTGTCTATTATTCGTGAAAAATAGGTCAATAATTTATTAAGAAGCTCTTCGACTTATTTTTTACATTTAAAGTCATATTAAAGCTTAAAAAAATAATATCACTGAGTAATTATTAACGATAAGGGGAATAATTATGAAGATATTCTTACTAACCTTTTTGAGTTTAGGATCTCGAGCAATAACTAATTGTTCGAGAAAAAACTACCATTTTAAATAAAAATTTGAAGAGCTTGTCAAAAATATTCAAAATTTTAAGGTAACTTTAAACATCAAAAAACTATTCATAGCATATTTTTTTTAATTATGTCTACGATGAGACTTATTTTACAGAGATATAAGTAACATTTGATGCATAATTCAATACCTGAAAATCGGAATTTTTGCCGATTTTGCAAAGCAGCAAAATTTATTGCAAAAAAATAGTGAAAGTTCTCCACATTTTTGGAAAACTTCAGCAATAATTTATATTTTATTAGACATTTATGTGCGTTATTTAAAGCATAGGTAAAAATTTGGTCAATATTAGTCTTTACGACGCCCTGACACATAATTTGACATATGTATGAATATTTTTATATACACATATTAATTCGGTTACACAATCTAATTATAAAACGTCGTATCTTCACGCACCACGTGACACAATTAAGATAATGTCGCATTAATGCGAATGACCAATTTTCGGAACGTCACGTCCTAATCAAATTTCTGTTAATTGCTTCAAAGGATTAAATGACCACAGTAATTATCTTATCCTTTTACTATACGAGCACTCTATAAATAACGCTTCTATTAACTACGTCCTAAGCCCAAGTATTAAATTAAAGCGAACTAGAAAATAACTTTAAAGCGATTAATTATTCGGCGTTTAAGAGTTTCATCACGTATTCTTTAATAAATTGTTGACATTATCATTTTGTCAAAGATTAATGGAATAAAATACAATACCTGTAGGTGCGAATATTATTTTTTTTGCATAATTTCAAGGTCCAAAATGAGTGGAAACGTGACCATGGACGTTTTTCATGTCTACCGTCACGTGACTGGAATGAACTGATTTTTTTTTATGAATTTATTAAAACCGTTGGACGTGTTATATATGTATATATTATATTTAACACTGCAATAAAATATATGAAGATCCATCTCGATGTCGATTCGATAGTATACGTAAGAGAAATTTGGAATTTTCCGGAAATATAATACGTCCGACGACACGACAAACATATTTTCCGACGCTTGACCATGCGGAAGGTCTTACGGAGTAATAGCTACGGATCCATATATCCACATAAATTATCAATATGACAATTGAATGATAATAGATAATCGAATGATGCTTCTCATCTCGCAGAAAATCAATACGGACTCGCGCAAATGAATATAAATGGTAATTATCAATATTCGGCCAATTAAGAGCCATTCGCCGATGCTTGAATGATTCTTAATTGAGATAAAATCGAACGAGCAAACTGTACTTCGGCGGATATCCGCCGCTGAATGCCAACTTCCGGCGCTGAAACGAATCGAAAACATAGCTAAATCGCATTCATGATTTAATATACATATATATATTTATTAGGATTATTTTTTCATAAGATTAATGTAATATCACGTGTCGACATTGGGGTGAGCACGTGCCTTTATCAATACAAGATAAGTGTGCAGGGTGAGTAGTGCGCATGTGCAAGACGCTCGAAGCTTTGGCGCCACGACATGTGATTACAGTCAACCTAATGCCGAGCAATGCATAATTAATTAATAAAAAAATAATAATAAAATTAATCTGCAGTCTACAAACGACGCCGATACAGTTGTACGTGCTATTAATTAATTGTGTTTAGTTTGCGAGATGCTATAACTCATCGCCTTCCGCATTTCCGGAGTACACGCACCAATAATTTCGTCGCAATACTATACGGAATCCGGAGGAGCCGGAAAATTGTGATATTTATGGAAATGGGACGTGGTGATATATAAGCTTTTCTTGTACGACACTGAATGGAGATTCAAAGTTTTCCATTTAACACGACGCACTATGGGACGGATCATGAATTCTACTGCCAAAAAATAAACCTGACATTACAAAATGTTTAATTTTTTATAAAAAAAATAGGGTCCCTTTGAGGATCTTGATTCCTGGAAAATATGGCATTTTAAAGCCCACACTTGGTGGAAAAATTTACATTATCTAGCCGTTAAATTTCAGTATGATAAAGAATGCGTCAGAACTCATATAAACACATTACCTACGGGGTGATTCGCGGTCAAACTTGCGCTGGGGCGGGGCGCATTCGCCGAAATTTGGTGAAACGTCGTTTATAACAAAAAAAAAATCATTGCTCTTTTATTAATCGAAAAATTGAGCCGAAAATTAAATTACTTGAACTTCAACATTTGCTGGATAGTTCTTGTAAAAATAATAATTTATATCCCACAGCAGGAGTCATCAAACAATTTGGGAACGGGCCTAATTGATTTTTTTTAATCAATAAATTATTAAATAAATCACACTCCTTCTTGTAAAACAGCCATAAAATTTAAGTTACAGCTGATCAAGCGCGTAGTGTCGGCTAGCGTGTGTTATGCGCGCCCCGGACATACACAAATACGCTTTTGACGTGGAATCCACGTCCCCCGTAGGCAATGTGTTAATAGCAAATGCTCTGAAATATTAATTTCGGAACATTTTATATGAAACCGAAATAGTTTAATAATTCTTTGAATTAAAAATAAAAAAATGCCACAAACGGACGCACCAAAAATCACTATAACTTCTATTCTAGCTAGTCTAAATAATTTTATTGTCATCACATTTATTATTCTTTACTTTAATTTCGATCTTTATTTGATCTGTACAACTAGTGGCGATCTAGGCGATCTAGGCCACGATGCAAAGATGATCAAAACCTCTCCCCCTCCTAATTAAAAAAAAAATATGATTAAATAAAATTAAATAATAAATAAAAAAGCTGTAGCTGATAGAATTTGAGTTGTAATCCCTAATATTTTATAATTTAATAAATGTTTCCGCACCTGAATATTTTTTTACCACTAGAATATGATTCGATGTGATGATTTTGTACCAGTTATTAGATAAATAAACTTAAATAAAATGACATCCTTACACATCTTGACGTCTTAACATTAAAACCCATCAGTAGCCACTAGTAGAAAAAAAAATATTTAGATATTTTATTATTTTAATATTATTTAACAAGGTTTTTTGGTAAACTGATAAATTTGGGAAATACCGCGAAACGGGAAAATTATGATGTTTGAACGAATAATAACATAATGAGCATTTAATCGTTGATTCTGGTTCAAAAGATAATTTAATCAAGAGAATTTAATCTATGAAAACTATCCACACAGCGAGAAGTTTTAATCTTTGATTCAAAGCTTTTTATCTTGGCCAGAAAGAGCCTCTCAGCTCTAAAATTGTTAGTTTGATAATTGACTTTTGGTGGATTAAATACACATTTCTCTGCGGACCATCAGTGATCCGTTGTCCACCACTTTGGTGATCACTGATATAAAAACCATATTAAAGCGTATTACGTATATGATTTTCAAAACTATTTAATTTGCAATAAAATTTATATATTTTCCGTTTTTGAAAAACTTTGCGAATGTATTTGATTAACCGAAGTTTTAACTTTGGTTGGATTTTTTAATATTATCACGGTTCGTCCGAATAAAACTAATTATGCCAATACCGAGAAAATATATTCATTATTAACGGCAATAAAAAAAATCTTGCCACTTATATGCGCTTTTTGAGTAATTCCATTTTAAATGCAGAGACCTCACTTTTGGATAATGTAAAGCACCACAAACGTCTTTCTCGGTTGTTTGGAGAAGTTTAACCGATATTACAGTATGTAACAAGCCTCAATATTTTATATGAGATTTTATAATTCTTTATTGTTTTATATCTTACTTTTTTTCTGTTATTATTATGTTTTTTTGCGTGATTGATGGCCTGGGTTATTATGTAATGCCAATCACGCATTTTCTTTATGAAAAAGAAATAAGTGATTCTAAATAATCGCTCCTAACAAAACTCTGGAAATACTGCTCGACGATTTTTTGAAAATGAGAATAATTGATGAAAGATTGATAAAGAATCTACATATAATTCTTTAAACATTATCATCAGGAATGAAAATAAATCAACAAAAGCTTAGAGAATTTGCCCTCGAGACTGCAAAACTTTATGTAACTGCTTCTATATGCCATCATCTGTCTACAAATACTTTTTACTACAATTTATGCTTATTGAACAACTATCAAGAGCCTCGCAATAAGAATTCTCCCTCAAAAAAATTCTCAAGATATCCATCCAACTAGAATATACTCCATGCTCTATTTTTATGTACATCAGATCCTTATATAACGAGTATGAGAAAGCATTCGCCAAAAGTAATCGATTTTGACGAAGGTTTTTAGTTGATAAATAATGCTGGTAATTTAATATACAAAATTATATAGAAAACCATGGCATTGCAAATTGTTATTTTGAAATATTTTTTTAAATTAGAAATATATTTTATTAATTTATTATAAAGAATATATTTTCCCCTATTTTAATTCCAAATTTCACAATTCTAGCTTAAATAGAAAATATGTTACAGACTGTTCGACGCCACGCACAAGCTGCATTTTTTCATCCCATAATTTTTGTATTTTGTTTGTCTGAAACCAGTTAAAATTTTGCTACAGTTCTGATTGGTGGGCAGATATTCAATTTCGCACTTCATCAATTTTTGATTAGAGCGTTGTTCGATTCCGTTTCATTGGATTATTGTCCAGTTAGTGACCTCGGACATTGCTGACCGGTTTGTGCGCAACTGTGTTTCAAAGTTGCAAATTCCGGAAAAGAGATCGCCTAGATATGATTGATCGGTTTATGAAACAGTTTTACTGGGTTTAGGACTAGGGGGGTGAGTTTATGTCGTCACGTGGTGACACGGTGTGGTGCAGATGCAACTTTGTGGTCAACAGCTTTATCCACTATCTAGATCTGGATTTCTACGTACAGAATGTTGCAGAAAATTTTCAAAAAAAAATAATATCAGAGTAAAATGTTTTGTTTTCATTTACCGCATTTCTATGTTTTTTTCATTATTTAATACTTTCTATCAGGATGTTATTGTCTGTATAAATCTGCAACACTTCTTTTGTAGAAAATTTTCTTCTAGTTTCCACTATTAACTCTAAATATCCTTACTAAATACACATTACACAAACCTCTATAAGTTTTATCCTATCGGATTTTAATATCTTAAAAGATAATTATCTTCGTATATGGATAAAATCATTGTGGATATAAAATCATATTTTCCAATAGTTTATCAACGTAAGCTTTCTCTCCTGATCTAAACCGTAGATCGTAGAATATAATAAAGTACAGTAAGCTCTCTTATAACGCTTCTTATAAGAAATCGGCACCACGTTATAGAAACCAAAGCCACCCATACAAATTTAAGAAATTTCCATTCGCATATTTAAAATAACCTTGTTCTTTTTTAGTTTATTCGCGTGCTGGTGTTATGCAATCAGCCCTCCTATAACGCTTCTTCTAAAACGATTTTTTTAAAATGCTAATATTTTCAAAGTCAAATTATATATATAACCTTTATTTCGCTCGGCAATGTATTATATATTTACAAAATATGTAATTTAAATTTAAAAAAATACGTTATAGGAGAGAGCGCTATAGGAGGGACTGTTAAATTTGTTATATACAACTGCGGTATAGCAGAAAGCGTTATAGGAGGGTTTTCCGTAGTTGAATTTATTGGTAGATAATATTTACGTATAAAACCGGATTATCAAAATTAGTCAAAACCATTCATCTTTGCAAAAGTTTATTAACTTAAATCTTCTGTTAACCTTTCATAGACTTATTAGCAGACCTTTTTTATTAACTATATTTCTAAATACCCACATATAATTTGCCGTCTACTCTAAACAAAGCTGTTTGTAATTAAAATCTAGTTTTTGGTTTCAATGGGTTAAAAATAGGGAATACAAATATTAACCGTTTGGACAACACGCCGTGCAGGCACGAGAAATCGATCTAACCACCAGCGCCACGCCGTGCAGGTACGTGCACGCTATTATTATTTTTATATGAATAAATAGTGGCGTACGATAAAAATTTAGATAAGTGGCGTGACGATAAAGGGTTAAAAATTATCACTGAAAAATATTAGCTCCAGCTTTTATTATTTAAAATTTCTAATTAAAACACTTATTTATTTATAAAGTAAGTAAAAGACAACAATTTAAAAGCAATAAAGTATGATGATAAGATGTTATATTTATTAATTATTGATAATTTTCTTATATTAACATAACCGAAACAATCAACCCTTCTATAGCGCTCCCTGCTATTGAGCGACAGTTCTATAGTGCTTCATTTTAAATCGCTGTTTTCTGCAAAATATTAAATTTAATATAATAAAATAAAGGCGTGATTTGTATCTCTATGTTTTATATAACTATTTTTATAAAATTCAGCACACTCTTCTATAGCGCTCTCGGCTATAGATCGGAGTGTGCGACAGTCCCTTCTATAGCGCTTCCTTCTGAGTGTCGTTTTCTGCAAAACCTTAAGATCGAATTAAATTAATTACAAACTAAAAATAACACGAGGTGTATTGATATCGTTAACTTTATATAATACGTAAAAAATCCTAGCTCCATATTTGGTATGTGTAACTTGTCGTCTATGAGGCGGATTTCTATAGCGTGATTTCTATTTCGGCGCTATAGAAGGGTTGACTGTATCCGAATTAATTGACATATTTATAATCCTAACTTATAGTTATTTGTGAGCTTAATTAAAATAAGCATTTGTTTATAAACCATTTTTAAAAACCAAACCTTATTCACGTAAAAAAATATACAGTTGAAGCTAGATTCATCGTTTTTCTGGTAATAACATAAAAAAACTATAAAAACGGGAAATAAATATTAAAATCATTTTTAGTACATGAAAAGAATTTTCTACTAAATTTCATATTTTTATCAGATAATATTCGGATGGTTGACCATTTCGAAGAATTCTGAGTAATTTTGTCCATGGTCCTCCATAAGGGGAATCATGTTCATGGTCACATGGTCAGTAATAATGGTATTTATTCACTTCGCGACAAAGAAAATCACAGATCTGGGAAACGGCAAATGCTGGATTTTTAACACAATAAATCAGAGAAACAATAAATGAAAGAAAGATAAATCAGGGTTCTAGTGTATGTGCAAATTCAGATTGTTTGCTTTAATTAAGATTAAGCATTTATATTTAGAGTAGTAGAGCAGTTTTTAACAATAAACTTTAGTAGATTGTTCATACAGCCTAAGCCCGAATATTGCAGCTATACGTATATCTCACTTCAATGCAGTTAATCTCATTAGTGCTGCTTTACTGATAATTATCGTGGACGAGCGACTTTGGTGTTGAACGGTGCTGCGATCATGCGGGCACCTAAAATTTATTAGAGCATGACTCATACTTCGATTTCGCAATAAGTAAATGCGATTATATTTAATGTTGCAAAAAAAATAGGATGATTTACGACGTCGCACACTGAAAAGATTCTATCGACGTGTGTATTTTTGGATTAATGATTTTATCTACGGTGACTATGGCAACTTCCCTCACAGCTCTGCACGGTGGCAACAATAAGCCCATTGTTTGAGAGTTCCCATCGCACTTTGCTATCCAATTTCATAGCGGAACGGCGACGTCGATCGTGCTAATGAGCCATCAATATATCAGTGTTTAGAACGTGCTTTCAAATCGTGTAATTAGCGCCCATGTTCCATCTTCTGTACACGTGGATTATACGAATTTTGAATGCGTCGCTCTCCGCAATATGCCATAAAAAAAATGTTTTTCCGTTGCTGCATCAGCGAATCCGACGTCGTGTTGCCACAATTTTTGCCGTTTTGAACACCGCAACGTCATGCGAATGCAAAATTGCTCAATTTCTTTGGCCAAGTGCAACGTTCGCCGCTTTTCCATTCAAATGCAAGTTGTAGCATACAAGACTGCGAGTTTTCTTCGTGAGTTTGCATTCGAAAATCTTTCCCAACTGTACTTCGCCAACTCAGACTTTGGTATTGCACACAATAACTTTTGCGAGATTTAATAAGCATCGATCGAATACACTATGTCTCAAAAATAATAAAATTATATATAAATATGTATTCTATTATCTATGTATAATATTATATCAACAATGTATTATTTAGTTATCAATTTATTGCATACTAAATAATCTCAGATACACTCATAGATAAGATATAATTATATTTATGTAATATGCATTTTTTTATTATTCAATATATTTTTTATCGTTTCAGGTAAGCGACCCGTTATTTTTTCGCCATTTCTTCCCGAATCAGGTAAATAATTTATATAACTGAATATCGTGATGCAATCCCCGGTCGTAATAGGTGACTTTGCTCTTTTACCAAGAAGTTACTCTCTTAATCATTAGGCCTAAAGTGCTGCATCTGCATTTTTCCTCTGACAAGAGTAAAGCTACGTCAACAGCCTATACACTGTAACCGCAAATCTTTACATAATAATTAATTTATAATTAATAGACTTGTCTACTGCACGTTTTCTTCGAAAGTAAATTCTACTCAATTTTTAATTAAAAATTTTCTATTAAATTGTCTTCTATTTAAGCTTTTTCTTTCTTATTGCAACAACCCTCTGGCAGTTTTCCCATATTTTTTTCGAAAATAATCAAGCGTATACTGTGTACAGTTATTTATATTAAAATTATAAATTTATAATTTAAAATAGCCCAATTTAAAATAAACTATTGTTTTTTTTAAAAAGTAATTTGGACATCACAGTTGATTTGACAAAAGTTTTTTGTGTGAAAATCTGTCAAATAAGGCTTTAACTAATTTTTTGACTTGAATGATATTCGTGAAATTATTAAAGTGACGTTTTTACTATTTAATAGTTACAAATGAATAAAAATCTTTATCAGTAGTTGTTATTCATAATGCTTAAGTTTTGTTATAAAAGCTTTTATATTTTGAAAACATTCTCTAATTTAATTCATTTAATTTCATGATAAAAAATTTTAGAGTTTTAGATATATCGCTATTTTAAATCAGAAAAATCCAAATCTTTAAAAAGTTCAAATAACTTAAAAAGGCAACACAATTTTTTATTATGGGCGGCGGACCACCATTTAGATATAGCTGATTTGACAATAACCAATAGATAAGTAAATTTTGCCGCTCTTTATCTATCTTCGTGTGTGAGATGGGAGTGTCATCTATTTAAACTGAATTATTATATAAAGTAAATACTATAATATTAATATAACTGATAGTTTTTTTTTTTAATTTTTATCCGTTTTTATTTATTAAAATCTTTATTTGTAATTATTTGAGAAAACTTTCTACTAAAATCAAAGAAAAACTTCAAGATGAGATAGAAATATGCGCCTGATTTGAGGTCAAGTCATTGCATTATTATATATGATCTATTTATCATCATCGATATTATAGATCTCTTTATAAATCTGTTTATTTTCTTGTTTGAATAACAAAAACGAGGTCATACATTTTATTTACTGAGACACTAGCCATGCCGATGGGGTCTATTGGGGACCCCAAGTTTATGATTTTACTCTAATAAAATCCTACATATCACAAACTTTTTGTATTTATCCAAAACGACAAAAGAATAAAAATAAATAATCATTTTCTTTTATTGTCAGCAATCGGAATAAAAATAAAAACAACAATAATCGCTAATGTTGCCACGAGCGCGATGATTTTTTCCGCTCGCATCCGGTACGATGTGCCAAGTGTATCCTTAGTCTACGATGGGACATCCTCAATCGATCTTTTTTTTTAAAAAGGTTAAGATATTGATTAAGATTTCATCAATATCTTGAAAAGCATGGGGTCTATTTTCCATTATAAATAAAATTTTATTTAATTAAATTATCCTTTTTCTATTTTTTTAAACATTGATTGACTTCTTAAGATTTTACGTATTTCTATAAATATTAAAAAAATATTTTGTGGTGCTTTCTTTAGATATTTATAAGTTTTATGATTTATTTATTCGGAACGATTAAATAATACAATGGTTGTGTTAAGATGAGCAAACTTGGCGTTTAGTTTTGATCTTAGATAACAAACTTTATGGATTTGAATACGGGTCTAACACAATTCTCAAACTGTGTAGATTACGATAATAATATGTATATGTGCATCAGAAAATAATTGTATTCTTTTACATATTTATCTAGTGCAAAATTAGATTACTCTTTATATATATTTTTTTAATTTTTTTATAACTATAATATATTATAAAAAAATATATAATCTTTGTTTTTTATAATACTATATATAAATCAAAGCTAAATTAAATTGTCTCTCGAATTTCTCATGAAGTTATTATGATTATATTATGGACTATGAATTGTTTTTTCCATTCGTATTCGTTAAATAATTCTCATGAGAATTTCTATTTTCTGTTGAATAAAAGTTTAATTTACATCATCAAAGCTAAATTTACTGTGAATTGCTCGCTGAAAGTTTTCGCTCGTATTATGTAGCTCTAGTCATAATCTTAGTTTTACGTCTGAAATTAAATGAATTTTTTATTTAAAAATTCAATTGTCACAATTACGAATCATAACTTCCGCTGACTTTTATATTTTTTGAGAAGAAATTTGCTGATTTTTTATCATTCTAAGTTTAGAACATTTCAGTGCGTTTATTGCGATTCTCGTTCAATTTTGGATTTTTGCATCGCTATTCCCAGCCGGACCTATGGTGGCATTCCGCGTTTACCACTCCTGAATAAATCATGCATTCAAATGGGGCCTAACGTTTCCCAGGGGCACCGATCGGGATTCGATGTTGGGACTTTTCTTTTCAGCCGAGCCTGTTCCCTAAGATTGATAGTATCATAGGAGTAGGCAGGTGGTGATGTGTGAGGGGCGGCTGAACAGTTACGCGATCCCCAGCGCCCGACCGCCATCGGATTCCGCTTTGCGGAACGATTCCTCCTAAGCCCGTGGCCATAAAACCATAATCCCCCGGCTTGGATTTGCGCCAAAAATGTGGCGCCGAAAATTCGCTGGAAATTATACGTTTTTGCGGCCATAATCTCGGCTGAATGTTGTATAATTTGATTAGTATATTATTATTAAAATGATCATATTTTATATGAACGTTGTTTTGAGCAACTGGTGGCGCTCTATTATTTATATATATATATCCTCTTAAATATTGTTGATATGATTGATGGGCATATTCATATATGATTGATGAATATTAACACAAAAAATATGTATATCATAATTCAATAACTTAATAAATTACTCGATTTCAATACTAATCGGTATAATATATGATCATTAATATGAAAAGTTATACTAAGATCAATTTATTAAATAATGTTATATTTTTTATACAAAACTTTGAATAAAAAATATCATGTCAATGCAATATATAGTTTTTTACTATGCTTATATTCAAAGGCGGCTTGTCCTTATACACTGCGGAGCTGCAGCACCCCTAACCAAATTGATGATAATATATTAATATAAATATGTCTATATTGATTATGTAATATGAATACGATAAATATAATTTATATTTATTAAGCTGGTCTTTGTCTACGCGGTAGTGTTACTCGTCACAACACCATTTTAAAATGGAATAACTTTTTAATTTCTTAATAATTCACTTTTATTATTTTATAAACAGAAAACACACTGTCTTGGAAATCATTTTTATTTAGTTTTGAAAATTACCACCTTTAAATAAGCATCATTTTGCTCTTCACACTGACGCGCTCTTTCTAAAGCGTGAATCATCACCTGTCGTAATGTTTCTTGGCTTATTTCTTCAGTTTATTCACGGATGTTGACCTTCAATTGCTGAATGGTTCGAGGATTGTTACGGTATACTTTATCTTTCAAATACCCCCCCCCCCCCTAGGAAGAAGTCTGAAGCGACCAAGTAATTTCGGAATTTCGCGAAATTATCCTTCGCCCAAAAATTTGACTTAAGAGCTTAGCTGTAGCACCATATTACTGCCACCATATATCTGGTGGATCACCAATGATGGTTAGAGCGTTTTCTCCCTCATCTTCAAAGAAGTAAGGTCCAAAAAATCTTCCTTCAGCTACACCACACCAAACTTTTAAGGGATGCAGACTACGTTGGTAGACTATTCTTGGATTTTTTGTCCCCAGAATCGCATATTTTGTTTCTTAACAAATCCGTTTAGATGGAAGTAGGCCTAGTCGCCCATAATGAGGTAAATCACTCACAGACCCCGAAATTTAAAACCGCCGAAATAAACAAAGTATAGTTTGTTTATGTGGTGGTTTTTTGACCCCAAAATGACGAGTTTAGCCACTTGGCAAAATCAAGTTTAAAAAAATAATTAATTGTAGATAAGTTATTTGAATTTTCAATGGTGTTGTGACTATTGGGCCATCTGTACAACTCGGTGGAGTCATTCTGACCCACTGTAGCGCAGTCATACTGACTCACAGCTTCTTTGAGTCACGTGGCGCTTGACATTCTTTATTATTGTAAACATTATTCACCTTATTTTTTTTTATATTTTAATTAAAATATAAGCGAAATATACTTTTCTAATTTTTATTAATTCTCAGCACCCCCGAATATTTTACCCATGAGCCGCCACTGTTTATATTTATGTATTATTACTAATTTATTTTTTTGTTAGCCTTTAGCCAAATTATAACATTGATATTTTACAAAATATTATAAGTTGGGAATATAATAAAAATATTTTCTCAACGCTAGTGTTGAAAAACTATTAGAATTATCTAGAAGTCTAGAATCAAGGTCAACTGTGGAAATTCTTATTAAAAAATATAATGAATAATAAACACTGATATAAAAATCGGTCATGGAAATTCATGAATTTTAACGACGCTGACTTTGAATGAAACAAGACTTTATGAATATTTTTAAATTTAAAAAAAATGTTCTATTACAATAGAGAAAAGAAATATTTTTTTACTATATAAATCAGAGATCTTTATTTGTATTATAGAAAAAAAAATCGATAACAAAAGGGGTAATAATGTTTTCATTAGGCAAAGCGAAAAATAATGTCATTTGTTTCTTGTCATAGTTTGAAACCGGTTTGTCGCCAGTTTTGGTTGATGATTATAACTGATCAAAGTCACCCAGACCAAAATCAATATGAAAACATCTGGTATCCTCGACAATAAAATATATGGTTTCAAAAGTGGTGATAGTTGGTGAAAAAGGGAAAACCAAAATCAGGAGGACCCCTTAAAATCGATGATGACTTTTAAACTCAATGGTGGAGTCCGTTCTGCCTATAAAATATAATTATTGTCAACAAGTCCTTGTTGGTCAATAGTCAAAAGTGAAGAATAATTTTAAGGATTTTAGGAGACGCATCGACTGTCTTATAACAACGAAACCGAACCGTTTCTTTGAAGGGATTGTTACTGGAGATAATAAGTGTGTCTTCTGCAATCTGAGAAGAAAAAAACAATAAAATTAATCGAATCGGGTACCTGTGTCTACCCCTGGGCCATCATCGACCGGAAAAGGTTTTCCTTTGTATTTGGTGGGATGTTAGAGGAATAATTCACTATAAATTACTTAATCATTATCAGACAGTTACACCTAAAATTTTAAGAAACAGTTATTTAAAAACTAGCTATTCTGTGGAGGAATGTCATAGAAAACAATGGGGAAAAAAGCCTTCGTTTAATTCAACCGTTTATTGTAATAAAAAAATGACATTTCTTTCCGCATTACCGAATACATTTATTTTTTACGCAATACTATACTTGCCTTCCTTTCTACAGCTTAAAAATCTTCGTTTTAAACAAGAAATTTGTCGGCTTATAACTATGATAATTAAATCTAGGATATGTTTCGTGGATTAAAATGACTTATGTTTATTAGCTTATTTAATTTTCAAATATTATGGACCATTTAGACGCGAGTTTCTGGGATAAGTCTTAAATGGTTAAGCAAGGATATGACTCAACCAAAGATTTTATTGCGTCATTATTTAATCTTTAGGGTTGTCTTAATTTAATCGCATCCTTTATATTAGCACGAATTAAATCTTTAAAATTAAATAAACACTTTAATGGCTTTTTTAGTCTTATATATATTAAATAAAATACAGCATTTTATCTATGATGTTTTTATATCCCTCATAGTTTAATGATTAAACATCTAGATAGTTTAATATAAAATTTTATTCTGATTCTTTTTTAAATAAATGTGTTATAAATTTCGCTAGTTAATAATTACAAGGGCTGATTATCTTGACTAGGTTATGATATCCTTGATTCCCTAGTTTACAACTGTTACTAAGCTTTGATTTCTTATGCACGAATATCCCACGTATAAATTTCCCGGAAAGCTATCCGTAGTAAGACCATCTTATTTCGCCATCTAGGGTTGTACCCGAAAACTCCCCAAGGTGATACTCCTCATATAATCCATCGACCCACGTCTCCGTAGGGCTCCGGCACCATATTTCACAGCCAATCGATTGTTAATTCGTCGATGTTATTCTGGTATTCCCCATATCATCGCAGTTACAAATGCGGCGTACGTGAGCGGATTGCCGATCTGTGCTGTTTGCACTATGGCAGGGCTCACGTCCCGTGACGTCCCAATATTGATCGTCTTCCATCGGGATTAAGCACACCAGCGTGTTTGTCCCAGGTCCTTCATATTTACACACCGAGTTTATCAAAGGGTTCCGTCAACTGCCTAACCGCCCGTCACATTACAGTCAACTGCCGTGAAATGGCTTTGCAGCTGAAAAAATTGTGTCCACGAGAGCAGACGGAGGCGGGCAGGGAAAGGACTCAAGTTTAATTAAGAATTGTCTTCTGACCTGATGCCACATTATACCGGATAAGCAATTGACCCTTTCCGTGAGTAAGGTCGAGTAATAAAGTCTCTTATAATGCCCGATCCAAAGTTTCTTTAATTAGATGGACCGTGGAAAGCTTGAGGGAATAAGATGGCGCTTGATTAATTAGGCAGCCATTTTGGCCGAATATTTTTTTTTTAAATATTTTTTCATTATACGGTATGGTTATGAACGGAGTAGTTTCTTTCTGCCGTGTTTTTGAAGGTCAATGGATAAAAAGTACTTTGGGGATTAATCTCTGATTTCGATCTCAGACCTCCTTTTTTTAAAAATTAATTGAAATATATTTTCTATTGCAACTAATAATGATGTATGTTTTTTCATTGAAAAATATTTAATATAAGCGGATTACACATCATAAATATAAATATTTTTAGTCAAGGAAAACCAATAAAATATAGAAAAATATTTATTTAATACACCGAAGTCTGAATTATTATAATATTAAATTGAAATAGCATTTAATATTTAATCATGTGTAATATTTCCCTTGAAAAAAGTGTTATTTGTGTTGTTTTTATATACATATTGAAACAAATATTAATATTTATGTAAAAATTCTTTATCCAAAAATGTATTCGTTTTTTGTTTGCCTCACATAAATACATTTTTGTGCCATTATTTTATAAATAAATACAAATATATATTATTTATTATTATGTGAACGTTTAAATATTAGATTTTATGCCAATTTATTTTTTACAATGCTATCCTGATTCTACGGAAATGTATTCTTAGATAACCAATTTTATAATTTCCGAGAGTGGAAGAACTCGTATTGAGTTATTTCTGGAATATTTTGTGGAAGGGAAATAAAATATGCATTTATTGCCTTAATAGACCTTGGGAGCTGTTGCTTTTTAAGAATTGTTGATCTTTAAGATTTCCTTTCTCTTCTGCGTATTTAGAGCGATTATTCAATTATTTGATTTGAATAATTGAATTTTTATTCTGTTATTCTCCGATTTATAAAATCGTTTATAAGACGTTTTTTAAATTATTTGCATTTTTGGCTCGTCCATATTGTTCATTATCGAAAAAGCTCTTTTCGTGAGAGCATTTGACCCTGGTAGACCAAGCTGAACTCTACAATTTTTAAAAGGTTGGCGAAAGACGTATTAAGAGAAATCTGTGAAAATGTCTACCCATTTTTCACTCACTGCTTTTTTTGTGTTCAAGCATTTTCTAATTTTATCTAAATTTAAAAAAAGGTTTAACGTAATTAAACTCATTAAACAAAAAGAAATGAGCTAATAACTTGTCATTTTGCTATTTTTTTTAAAGAAACGCTAAGCTTGTTTCCACATCTGACTAAGAAAGTACAAAGAATTACCATTGACACAAATATTTATGGCAGGTGTTTTTTAATACAAATACACACATCCCTTGATTATGTGGTAGATATGTTTCATGAAATGCCGCGTAAATAAAAACCTCCCCAAAAATGACATGGAGCTTATACAAAATCACTAATTAGTTTCCGGAAATAAACAAAGCACGTGAAAACCATGCAATTTAATATTATTATAGAAATGATTGATATGTACTTCTATATATGCAATAGGGGAACCGAAAAGTAATCAAAATTTTTTCGATGAGATTATTCACGTATGTTTTGTTATTACGTTAAGCTATAGTTGTAAATTTTATTTCACCTAAAGGGAAAGATGTCAAGGCCAATAATAGAAGAAGCACACTTACGTCATTGTATGCTATTTTTGTTCGATCATGGAATGAAGGTAAACGAAGCAGTGAAAAAAACTACCGATACTTACGGGGATATTCTGAAACTAAACACGTGTCATCGGTGGTTTAAAATGTTTAAAAATGGAAATAGGAATCTCAAAGTTGTCGCACGAAAATAATGACCCCGAAAATTAGAGGATGTTAACCTGAAGGCGATGATGGTTTCAGATCCTCGTCAAACAATTAAGAAATTATCATGGAAGATTGGCTGTGCATGGTCAACAGTTCAGGATCATCTTCGTCGCATAGGAAAATTGTTCATTTGGGTCTTTTATCTCGGTATGAAGCCGATCCGTTTTTGCGGCGAATTGTATCTGAAGATGGAAAGTGGGTGCTATATAATAATCCTGTTTCGGTCCCCCTAATATTACGTTACATATTATAATTAATAATTAAAAAGTAAAAACGATTTATTTTATTCAGAATGTTCGCTGTTGCCTATTAAAGCAAAAGTTTACTTCTTCCTCATAGTTAATTCAAAGTCGCTACTATTTTTCGGTGAAATAAATAAATAATTCCTGTTTTTAATAATGAAGAATTCACCCTTATTCACTCAACGCCTGTCAAAGCTTGAAGGTAATTACAATTGAAATATGATTGTTAAGTTAACCGCTACTGAGTGCAGATAGAATTTTGAGTAAAGCTGGTCAATAAAGGGGTGGGATGGAGACTGATGACCTTCATGCCACAAAAAATGAAATGTCAAAAATATAAGCTGAAAAGCGCTTTTCAATATAAAGAAAAAATACTGTGTAGCAGAAGGCAATGGGAAACTCCTGCACTATATCTTTTTCATTAAAACCATGTCCATTATCTTCCGTAACAAGAATTATGCACATGGTAACGTTCCTTAGAATAGAGGAAAATAGAATAATAGTTTTTATAAAACAAAATTAATCGCTTCACGACCTAAAGAAATAAAATTATCTAATTCATTTAAACTAAGTATTCTTCGGTTATTTTATCTCAGCTGAATAATTCCTTAATATCTTGGATATTTAAATCTTGGAAAATATCTCCTAAGGAATGCTTATGATATAAGCAATTACTTCATCTCTTGGATGATTATTATTTCCTCAAATAACTATTTCCAACAAGCATTCAATGTTGGAAATCATTACGGCCATATATTACAGAAAACTCTGGCATTATAGCAATAGTTTGCCTTCAGTTGTACTAAGGAATGATTTCTTAGGATGATTATATATTTTTAATAAATTTGATTATTCGCCCAATTTACAAAAAAGGTTTTTTTTAATAACGCAGTTTTTAAACCCGCGTAAATCGAGGGATGAGTGTATATTATATAATTTTATTTTATTCTGTAATATTATAAGTAATTCCTCATTTATTTTAAAATGTTCGAGGGTATTCTGTACATACTTTGATATTACGTTAGATGATTTTCCTAGCCCTTAATTTTTTCCTTCAATACTTCTTTGTGACGTAAAAAATCGTACTAATATTAGACTTTCTACGTTCCGTATATCCTAATGAAATCGAGGGCAGGCTGCTGAAATACAGAACTATCCTAGAAAATATAGAACGAATGGTCATCGAAAATTAATAACGCTTTTCATTTCCTTCCGATTTTCATTTATTTTTATTTTTTATAGTTACATTTGATTGCTTCTCTTTTTGTTTAATTTGATCAATAATATACTATGGTGCTGGTCTGAATGGCAAAGGAGTTTAAATAGGTTGTGGTAATTACTTATATTGATTCAGTTGTAATTAAATTAAAATTTACTATTTCTCATGTGCTGATCCAAATTTCCTTTTATCTTTTTAAAATTAGCATTATTACTAATAAACCTAATCTCATTTCTATAATTCAACCAGTTTTGTAGATAATAACAATCTATTTTTATTTTGTAATTAATCGCGACTGAACTATTTTAGAACTCTGATAGGTTAAACCTCTGGGAAATTCTATAAATTCTTAATGATACTGGCCAGGTAATGAGTTTTCTAACTAATGAACGCTGCATAATTAAAAATATTTATAAAACACCTATATAGACGAATGGAGCTTTTAAATTTAATTATATATTTATTGGTTTTCATACATACGGAATTTCCACAAATAATTATGAAAATAAGGCACATTAATCTAATACCGGCGTTCGGAAATTGATCTCGCCCCTTCTGCTCGTCTCTCTCTCTCTCGCCCACTCCCCCCGATCGGCAAATCTTATTTATTTGCGCACAATACGCACCGAGAGAGAGATAACACACAATCAATGAATATTCAATTGATAAGGTCCAAAGCGGCAGTTCGGCGGCCATAAATTCCGGTGGGCAGTCGCGGCATGCGACTGTCTCCCGACAGTTGGGTAAGTCCCCGTTGACAAACTGCCCAAGTTTTGTGCCCCTAATGTTTTGCTTATTCTTGTTAAACGCTACCTCATACGGCGCAAATAAAAATAAACATACATTACGCGTAATGCCCGGCTTTATTTTCTATTTAGGCTATATATACTCCGTTCGGCTATAGTCTCCGCCATATTTGTTTAATGAAATCAACGATTTATGGGCGAGATAAGGGGGTCCCGCGACGTCTTCTGCGTATTTTGCGAGCGCGCAAAAATGAGACTTTGGCCGCAATAAATGTCCGGGCTGATCTACCGCAAAATATTTGTCGTTATATACGGTCGCAGTGTGTGGGAATGGGCATGGGGAAATACCTTGAACACTTAACATAACAATGCTATGCCATGCTTGACAATTAATTTAACAAAGAGGTTTTAAAAAGGTTTAGTTTTAGATTGCATTCTATTATTATAAAACATTTTTTATCGTTATGCAAAAATAACGTATTTACAAAAAGCCCATATTTTCGTTGGTCGTATATTTTTTTTTGTTTATTAAGCTACACGAAAGCTTCTTTCTACTCAACCACCGTTTGCCGTTCAAATTTGCCATCCATTAATTAGCCTTCCATAGATTTACAGAAGATACATCTTAAAATTTGTTTAAAAGCTTTTATGTTTATTTATTTTTTGTACACAGTCCAACCATCTCAGCCGTGATCTCCCCTTTCTCCGGGGGCTTGTTAACTATAAACCTTTTTGGCGGATCTAGGAAATACAGATGTCGCTCATCTTGTTTTGTTAATGCCCAATATTCAGATTCGTATGTTTGGACAGGCCTGACGAGAATCATGTAGAGCTTGACTTTAGCCTTCTTTGAGAAGAGTCTCGACTGTAGATGCTTTTGAAATCCAAAGTAGCACCAGTTTGTCAGCATGGTTCTTCTTGTTAAATCCAAATTGGTTTCATTGTTATTTGTGTTGAGCTAGTCGAGATTTAACTATATATTATATATTCCCTATATATACACTATATATTCCCATGAAAACCATTTCCATGGTCCTTCATAAGGGGAATCATACACATGGTCACGATCCTCAGAAATGAGGGAAAAGTGGATTAATATGATATATAAAAAATAAAAAAAAATTATAATAATAATAATTATATAATAATATGTAATCGCTTCACGACTCAAAAAAAAGTCGAGATTTGTAAATTCCTGAACAGCCTCAAAGCTGTACTCTTCGACACTCAAGGGCTCAAGGATATGTCCTTAACATATGGGCATATATTATTTTAAAATATTTAAATATATATAAGACGTGTAAAAAAACAATAATTAGGTACAATTATAACCAAAAATTTCAATTTCAACGGAACCAAACAATGGAAACCGATATAAACATTTTTTTCGGAACGAAAACCGAAGCCGAACCAAAAAAATATTACTAATATTTGATTTTTTTTAAAATATCGCTCGAAGCTGAACCTAAAATCGAAAAAACGTTATTTTTTGGCAAATAAAACTCTAAACTGAACCAATATATATTATTTTTAGTTGAACCGAAACAAAAAATTAACGGTTCTAACTACTTTTATAGAAGCTAAAAAAACTAGGTGTTTTTAGCTATTACTTACATTTTTATTCTTAGTTTTTATATTAAAATTTTTAAAAATATTTAAATATCTAAATTTCTATCATACAATTATAATATTTTAAATATAAACAATAATTTATGATGTACAGTCAACCCTTTTAGAGCGCTGAGGGATGAGATAGGAATCACGCTATAGAAACCTGCCCAATAGAAGGCTAGGCACCCATAGAAAATTTAAGATTAGGTTTTTTATTATTTTTTTTGTGGTAGAGCGCAATTAAGCGACGTATCGTCAGCTTTTTACTGTATTTTAATGTTTCAAACACAATTTCATAACAAAAATATAAAAAAACGATTAAATTATTTGTTGCAATGAGAAAACTGATTTAATTTTTATTTAAATGGTATATGAATGCGATTTTCTTTAGTGAAAAGCTTGACTAGAAGTAAGCTTCGCACCTTTTTTAAAAAAAAAGCACCGATTTTAAATTTTATTTTTGTGAATTAATGAAATCAAAACATCAAACATTTCTCATCACGTATTTTAAATAACCTTGTTTTATTTTTTGTTTATTAACGTGCGCGTGTTATATTTTGTACGCTTTATAGCAGGAAACGCTATAGGAGGGTTAACTGTGTATTATTAACCGATCCGTCGCGGCGATTCGAAAACAACCGCGTCGTAAAGGGGTCGATTTATAATGCAAAATAGACCCTTGGGGTCTATTTAATAAAATGGATTATTCTAAGAATTAAAAAAGTTATTCATAATAAATATGCTTAATTTGGTGGATATTTGGATTTTTTTGGCGATATCCCACCGCATACTGAGGACACGCTGCCGACTGGCGACAGCCGAAATCTCGCGGCACGTGTCACTAGTACGTTTTACTTTTACTTGGCGAATCGTACAAGATGCGAGTGAGATAACCAATCAATGATTATTCATAATATTTATTCTTTAGACTTTTTTAGACAAAATACAAAAGTTTTATGACATGTAGGATTTATATTAAAATAGTTAATCTAGAAAAATTCAAAACTTGGTAAACATGGGTAGAAGAAGACATTTTTCACTAATAAATAAAAAAATAATATATTCGTGATAGAAAATAATGTATTATTTTATTTTATCATTAAAGAGAAATATTATTAATTAATACTAAAAAATCCTTACCTGTGGATGTCTGTTTTGCAAAATACATTGATCTGAGCTTTCTTCGGCAACTTCTTGAGTTCTACTTTTGCAAAGAATATGTCGTTTTAGATTGTTTGCTTTTGTCTGAAAGATATTTATAAATTCTGTTGAACGAAGTTAAGCACTTGTAAAGTTTTCTTTAATTTTGTGCTCTTTTGTTCAGCGAAAGAATCGTTATTAAAAAAATATAAGCCTAAGCATTTCATAATGCTTTTTAGTAAAACTGTTATACCATTGTTTTTTTTTATTTTAATTTAAATAATATTGATCTACATTTATGTTAAAATAATACACACTTTATATTAAACATGTTGATATTTTGACTGAGATTAACATACACGTGGAAAAGATTTAATATATACAATTATATATTTATATTGAATCATTTTTTTGAGGCAGTCTAAGGATTTTTCCTGTTGTTTCTTTCAATTTTGTTTTTATTTCTTTTCGTCGTATTCACATTTAATTCGCATTAAATCCGCAACGCAAAAATCCTTTATGCAAAAGAAAGATATAACATCATAAGCCGATTACGTTAAATACTCCCCCCATTCATTGTTAAATATTCATTTTTAACATCGTGCCGCAATACACAATACGTTGTAAAAACACAAGGATCGTATTTTGAATATCCCCGTGTCCTCTCGTGAAACGAGCCATGAAAGATGAAATTTTTGAATAAAAATTTAAATAAATTCGCTTTTTAATGCGGCCGCCTTTGCCAAACGGGCCGTAAAGCTGCCCATTTAAGAGCATTTATTATTAATAATATCAAAATCTATGTGCTTAATGTTTATTGCTCGATATGATTATATTCAATTGATACCGGAATAAATACCAAATCGCTGATAATAATTTTCGGTACGAAATGATAAAGCCGACTGTCAGGATTTGAGTGGTTTTCTGTGATAAGGACATTTATCGTCACAGACTTCAGAACATTCGTTACTTAATTAACCAATTATTTCTGGATGGATTCGATTTGGAACTAGTTTGCGAAGTTGATTGCGCTCTGACGTTTATTGGCTCGGCGAATTATATAGATATACACGCTCAAATGTAAATATAATAAAAACAAAAATACGTTATATTTATTTATATTTATCCAGCATCCGCATTCGCATCGAATGCAGAAGGCTCACGAAGTAAATGTGTTCTCTCGAATACAATATTGAAGTTGCATCTCTTGCCAGTTGTAGTGTGTGTCATATTTAGAATTTTTCTATAATATATGGAAGAGCAGAGAACGGAAAAATATAATCAAAGAATGTACATATTTTATGTCTGTAGCAAAACATGAAAGAAAATAATATCTTCTTTGAAATAAATGCATCGTATTTTCCGATATTTGTTTGTACGCTTTTATGCACATTATATACATATTTTCCATAAATATGATGAAGACTTTTCCGATATATTTATAGATATTTTCAATTATCTTCCATTCATATATAAAAATGATACACGAGCATCATTATCTCTAACATGTAGATAATACGTCTGTTTTTTATTCGTGTATAGATATAGGATAGAAAGATCGCGTGCAGATCGTAGGTTTTCCTACTACCTGTTGGCTTGTCGGTGTTATGGCGTGTCGGATTTTAGCTTTTTATCGTCGACATGCTAATATCAATATTACGGTATTTTTACTATTATTTAATCAATTTTCATATGATTCGTTTTTTTCTTTCTTTTAAATTTGTATATCGCTTCATTAGAATAAATTTATTGAAGTGATCGTTGAATTAATGAAAATTATTTTTATTAAAGAAAATTGGCTTGAAAATATTTTCATCTGTATTTTATTACTTACTTTCAAGTAACGATAAAAATAGAATATTTATTTTTGGACTATGTATCTCATTAAATTATTTATTATTTTTATAAATACATAAAGTTTACATAAAAAAATATGCTGGAATATTATTTTTAATCTAGTAGTCGCAATCAGATATACCATACAACTGTGCTAACGCTATTTCCAAGCTTTAAAGCACTCGTTTAGCTTAATCAGCCATTTAATCAATATCTCCTTTATGTTGACAAACATCATCTTTTTATCTAAGATGAATATTGAAGCTGATGATTTTTTTCATCACATTTTCCATTTTTTTCCCATACAATTCCCCATTAAATTTCCCATTAAAAAGCATACTAACTCGTAAAACCTTCACTACAGCCAAAATTAAATAAGTATCTCATATAGATACCAATGTCAAGATACGTCAAGGACAAATGTATCAAACAACAAAAAAGTGAGAGTCGCACTTATTCGAGCTGTTAATTTAAAAAAAAATAACTCATCCGTCAGTCGCTCGAAAACAACCACTTCGTCCGAAGGGGGTCTCTGCGCAGCAGACTGAGCTCTCACAGCACTTTTCACACGTACGTTTCACTTGCACATCGTACCGGATGCGAGCGAGAAAAAATAATATTGTTGTTTTTATTTTTTTTTACAATAATGGTCAATGATTCTTTATAATATTTATTCTTTAGACTTTTTCCGAGAAATACAAAGTTTGTGACATGTAAGATTTATATTAAAACAGTTATTCGAGAAAAATCAAAAACTTGGGTCCCCAATATGCTCCATCGACAATTAGTATTAAAATCTATCTTTCATAATTAAATTTATCTAAAAAGTTAGCACAAAAAACTTGACATAAACAATATTTTACAAGGATATTAACTATTTAAAATATATTATAAAGTGTAATCTTTTTATAAAGCTAAGATTTTCTTCAGTTCTTGATCTACAAGGCAAAAGCCTTTCTGTGATTTGATTTCATACCTCTCCGTTTTCAACCATTATTAGCTTCTTCTGGTTTTTAGCTTTTTTCTGCCACTTGTCTAAAGAAACGTTGAACTCTTGTTAGCAAATTAAAGAAACACATGGTTGATTTCATGAGCAATTCCTTATCTTTTAATCTAAATGACGTCTGAGTTTCAACAGCGCATAGGCCGATTGAAAAAAAATAGTGTCGTCATTCTTTCAGGTGTTTGAAAAATTATTTCCAAAAAAATAATTCAATCAAGTATGAAATTTGTAGTGAGACATATGTTCAACTTTGATAGCTTCTTTTTTCATGTTGGTTTTATATTGTGATATTATCGTTCTGATAACTGACAGAATGAAGGGCAGATGATGTCAAACTAAAAGTCACCGTCGATTCAGATTCATCCCAAAGTGAAAAAAAAAGTTCATGTTTAGTATTAGCAAGCAAATAATATTAACTCACTAGGATATGGGAGTATCACGTTTGTAGACTTGCTTGATGTTGCTTTCTCGTCAAAAAAAATATTATTTTAATAGAGTTGTAATATGTGATGCGAAACAGATCCAATATAATAACCAGAAACGTTCAGAATAATGGTTGGACTAGGATAAGTCGTCAAAATTCAACCCAAAGCGCAATGATTATCAAAAAAAGCTAGTGATAAGTGATGATTTAAAAACTTGCTAAAAAAAGCTTAGATTCGTCAATCGATCAACTCCTATTATATTACACGTCACACTTCACCACGAATCACACAAATGACAGTAGAAAAAATACAGGAATTGAAGTTAGAAGTTCTCCATCATCCACCATGATCATCAGATCCTGCCCCTGCTGACTGTCACTTTTTTCAAGGATTTAAATAACTATTTCGTAGAAAAATGATTGAATTCGCATAATGCTGTAAAACAGGTTTTTCCAGATTGTATTGATTCTCGATTGCCAGTCTTTTAAACCACCAAGCTAAAAAAAATATATTGACAATATGGGTGCATACTTTCCACCTTCCTTCTTTTCTGTAAATGCCATACTTGTCGACCTTTAGGTTTAATCAAAAATTATTAATATTAAATTTATTATGTATTCACCACTGTTCAACATAACCTTCTACCTTCTTATTAGCAATGTATCGATCCCGTCCTCATACAATTTGGTGGGTTTGGAGTGAAAGAAAGTATCGAGGGCCTGATTGACTTGCTCATCATTAATGAAAGTTTTTCCATTAAAAAAAATCTGGTCTGGGGTTATCGTGTAACAGGATAACGTCTTTCCGATTGACGAGTGCAGGACGCTTTTCCTGTAAAACTCTTTGAGCTGCTGAACGTATGTATCAGCACTAATCGTTTTGTTGCGCTTTATCAGCTCGTGGTGGATTAATCCTCGACGATCCCACCATACACACAATACAGTTTTCTTGCCATGAATATTGGCTTTAAGGTCCGGTAGGGGTAGTTGATCCTTATCCAACCATTCTAACTGCGCCATCGATTTTCAGGTATACACGGAATGTCTTTTCGGACGTCGCTACTAACACTAGTGCCTTGTTTGAATTCCCAGAGTATCACATTTTGATTCTCCATTTTAAGGGTTCGGAATAACGCCACAATAAATAGTTGTCGAATGACTGACAGGCCACTTATCTATCTAGTGAAAACAAAAATCTCCTTTGTGGGTGACTCACTGCGAGTAAATCCAAACAATAAAAATTGTCTACCTGAATCGGAAGTTATTTATGATTCAACCTAATACATATGTCGTTATCATAGTTTTTTTCTTGATTTTCTGCTTTAAATCACTATAGTGGTAACTGGATCTGAAAACAAATCTTAGGGTAGATGTGAGTTTTCTTTTGGATACCTTCGGCATAATATGAAAAATATTTAATGACTATATTTTTTTATTTTCTTTTCCTAATTTAAAATTTGTGAACCAGATTGCTTAGGAAGGCAAACTTTATGATTTTTTTAGGTAGTTGGATTATATTAGAAAAGTTTTAATATCGAAAAATGAATAAAATCGACGTACTCGTCATCTCTTTTTGATGAATTTAATTTAGTAATATATCCATTAAATGCGTATTTTTTATGGTGTTCTGATGAGCGTAAATTGAAACATGATTTTTCATTTGAAATTAGTGTTGGTCAGGGTTCAAGCATTGCCCAAAACGATTTACGACACAATCTCATCGCCACACTATCATTATTTGTAAATTCCGAGTACGGTCACTTTTTACTCTCCCGCTATAACTTTCTGGAGCAACGCCGTAAATTGACTCTTTGCCAAAACTGGGTCAGGCCATAAGCGAGAACACCTGCAGTAAATTTACATATTATGGAATTCCTTTGAATATTACATTATCTACACTGCTTGCCTTGATCGGGCAGCGAGAGGATCGCTTTTTATCTACTTTTGGTTTCGGCCATCTCTCTGTTGGTTAATATTCATTTTTTGCCCGCGTCGAGTGCCTTCCATCTCTATCTCTGAAGCGGATCATCCCTTGAGCTTGCCTCGTCAGCGGCAGGGCGGCGATCGGGGGGGTGGGGGGTTAACCCCTTTCTTATAGTCGGACTTGAGCAATATAAGCTCATCCCCCACTTTTTTACTACCGCGCTACGGCTTCCACTTATTTTTTTGCATATTAACGCTTGGTCACAGAGCGAAATTAACTCATTTTCTACGATAAAAAATATATTATATTTTTTTTAAACGAGTATGTAATAATATATATTCAGCAATGATGAAATTCTAAATTCCTGGTCATGAATGCGGCATGACAAAATCAGACCTCGATTATCTATGCGACCCTGGAAGATATGGGGTCCAAACCGCAACCTGTCACCAGATATTTTACCTTTATTACAACACAATATAATTCCATATATATATTAACATATATACAATTAATTATTATAATATAATTTACATATATTCATATTATAATAGATTTTATAAAACATATTATAATCGGAAATGCTTTTTGGTACACATTTTCTTAATATTTAATTTTACTAAAGCTCTATTCTATGCAATATACGATTAGTCTTAACCTAAATAATATTTAAGGTCAAACTCAAGTGTATGATGTGTAATTTTAGCATGTTTTATGGTCCATTTACTTTTTTTTATTTCTAATTATATTTTCATTCAAATTGTATTCTTATATCAATGACTTTTTGAAACTCTTCTTAAAATATTCCTGAAAATAATGATTTTAAAAAGCTCACTGATTCTTAAATATGTGAATTTTATATTCATTTAAGGACATCCTTAATTCAATGGTAATATTTTAAAAAATCTACCTTTATTATTTAATTCTGACTTTATTTATATTAATTCTTTTTAATGGCATATTAAATCTTCCCTTGACTGAACAAGTAAAAATGTGGATGCTTTTCATTATGGAAAACCCTGGAAATAGATTTATGGGAATATATACCGCAGTTTTTCCATTGCCTTTTACATTGTCGTAATTTCTATAGAGAATGGTGCTGCTGCCTCTCTCCGGCTTATTTATTGACATATTTTTTAAGAGATGAAGATTGTCAGAATCCACTTATGTGTCGATAAACATTTCTCAGAATTTTCTGGAAGCTTATGCATCCGAATAACAATTAACTAGACAATCTTATATAATATATTAATTATAAGAGATATTAAGTATAAGATATATGTACAGTAAACCCCCCTATAACGTCGGGATAGGTTCCACGTAATAGGGGGGGACGTTATAGGGGGTTAAGGTTTTTCAATTTTATTTTTTGATTTAAAGGAAATCAGTAAATCAACACATTCCCATTTTTTTTTTTTTTCACATTTTTACATGTTTACCAGCGCAAATGACTAAGATCGCGCGATGAGCGATATCCTCTCGTATTTTGGTTGATCTAATCTTTACCGCAATCCTTGCCGGTTAGAGGCAGATCAACGCGATATTTTATTAGTTAAATTTATAAATGCGCTAGCATATGATGAATAAATGTAATAAAAACTATTCCGGGAATATGTTTTCTTCCAACCACTAAGTATAGAATTAAACATCAAAGAAATCGACGCATATAAGAATAATTATTGTAGAGGCCTTATTGTGAAATTAGATCATATTATTAATAAGATTAAGAGGTATGCACATATATTACATAATCAAATAGTTTAAAAAAAAACGTGAGCATCGATTTACTTCCTTATAATCCGTTCCATGGATATGAAAGTAGAAAATACTTTCTTACTGTATCGTGTGAATATCCCAGGAATGTTCATCGATAGCCTCGTGTCGATAGCCTCGTTCCGATGAATCACCAAATATTTATTTAGTTTCGCCGGATGCGTGTCGATGTCAAGCGATCCGAAGCTACATTATGTCATTGCGCGAACGTTATAGGGGGGTTCGACGTTATATGAAAAAACCGCCGCAAACGTTATAGGGGGGAACGTTATAGGGGGGTTTACTGTATTCATATACACATTGATAACGAGAAATATTAATTTTAATCAGAAATCATAGAATATCATTGTTTTTATTTATTTTAAAGTTATAGCATACAGGTGATCCTGGACTTTTGCATTTTTATGTCGATAATACAAACATTGTTCAGTTTCATGTAATCGAAAGATCTTTATATATCAATTATTCAGACTAAGGCTCTTAGTTTGCACAAAAATTGGAAGACTCGATTAAAAAAAAAAGGTTCTAACACGTGGTATCGGACGTAATTTTTACAGAACATTAAATTGACTAGAAAATATGATGATGCAGTTAAAGATATTCCATAAGAATTTATTTCCTCATTGTCCAAAATAATTATAAATAATTAATATTCTCCTAATCATGAATAGAGAAACCAGTTTATTATTTTAAATTATTTATTTTATTATTAACAGTTGCCTTTGAACATGTACCTTCAAAAACTAACCGTGATGGTACCTTTACTGCTGATTTCAAATTGAAGTCAATGTTAGTTTAACAAACAGAAAATCCCAGAGCTTTTAAATAAAAAAAATGATAATTACTTCCAGTTGGAAAGCATTTTTTTCCCCCATAAAATACAACTCTTAGTGATTTTTTACTTTTGAGCAAATGATTCATTGATTATAAAATGAGTATTAAATTGTCTGAAAGTACAACATCAAGTAAATATGATAAATATTCCAAAAGTTTTAAATCTAGCTCTCTTTCTATCTTTGATTGGTTCCTAAATCGTTTCATAGAAAATATCTCCTTTAATCTTGCTGCTGTAACAGTTTGGCCGAGTTTTAGTAATTCATAGTGAGTTGTTTTCCAAACTTTCCCCCTTATACAAAAGGATAACCTTTTACGGTCAATGACCCAGGGGTAGACATAGGTACCTGATTAAATAAAAATCCCCTGCACCCAAAATATTCGTTTACATTTTTCCGTGCCTTTTGAAATTATTTATTTTTGGCTATGAACTATTATTGTCTTTTGATAATTCCTTGATCATCGCCGATTTAAATAGATCACCCTGATTTTGGTTTGTCCTTTAACACGCTTTCTTCAGAACTGTTGAAACCATCTATTAATGTCGAAATTTAATATGATTCTCTAAACATAGCAGATATTTTATCTTTTGACTTCAATCATTTATTTATTAGGTTGTTCCATATGAAATTTCGTTTTTTCTGTGAAAATAAAAATGCGATATTTTTCACTTGTATATAATTTATTTAATCAAAATAGTAGCCATTACAATCTTTAGTTTTCTGCCAACGATTTGGCAAATCGTACATCCCTTTCTTGAAGAAATTTCTTTGAAACCTAAAATGAAGTCATTTCGACTCCGGTAATTTTTGTCTCGCGAAAATAACTCATAATGACGGAAAATATTATAATCTGTAGGTGAAAGATCTGGGGAATATGGTGTATGTCGCAAAACTTCAATATTTAATGTGGATTCGACATACGATCGATTCGAGCCAATAATATGGAACATCTTAGCCATCTGGCTTTCCGTCAATTCGTACAGTCGCAATACCAACTCCCATGCCAGATGCAAGTTTTCGAACATTTGTCCGTGTATCGGATTCCACTCTTGTCGTCAACTCATCATCGTCTTCAGTCTTCCTCGAGACTCGTTGTCAAGATCAAATTTATCGGAACGAATTTTTTTGAACCAAATCTGAATAGTTCTTTTGTTGACGGTTCCCTCTCCGAACGCTGTTTTGATTTTTTTTGCAGCTGTAACCGCATTATCCCCCAATTTGAATTCAAACAAAAAAACTGCTCGAAGTTCACGTTTTGACATCATCTTGGTTTAAGGACGAAAAAAAAAATAAATAAAAATAAAAACAGACAAATTTCTAAGAAATGCAAGTGGAAGGTACCTTTCTGAACACAAGAAAAAAAATTGGCTTAGGTTGAACAGAACTTCTCACAGTCACGGCTGAACTCAAACTGAACATAAAAACGAAATTTCAAATGGAACGACCTAATATTATATTTATTTAAAGACAATGCGTGATTGATATTACAGAGTGAACATTACATTCAACCCTGAATCTATGCACTAGGGCAGGGATGGCAAACGAGTACCCCGCAGGTCATGCAGTGACCCACGTGTAAAATTATGAAACCCGCTTGAATTTTTAGAAATGATTGTAAAAAGCCTTAATTTAATAAAAAATAAAATGATTTGTAATTTGCTACTAATATCACTAGACGTAGCCACCAAGGACGTATATTCAGGGTGTGCTAGGTGTGCGCCGAATATAGAACATGAAAAAATATATTTAAGATTTGAATATTAAATAATTAAAGTATTTTTGTTAACGGCCGGCAGGATATCGTATACGCGCGTGAATGTATTGGGCAAGGCGTGCGCTATGACCGCTGCACGACCTTACACGTGCGCGACCACATATAGTACAAAAAATCAATAAAATCTTATTACAACACAATCAATTATATTATTTATACACTTAAGTCGCCTGAAAGATTGCGCAGTGTGGCTGAGACAGAATATGTTAGAGAAGGGGACGGCAATAAAACAAACGGTCGCTATTGCAAAAAATCGAAAATAGAATTATATTATTTATACACGGAATTCCGCCTAGTGCGCGGTGTGGCTGAGACAGCATATGTTAGAGGGGACGGCAATAAACAAGTGCGCTATTGCAAAATCAATAAAATTACATTTAACACCATCCATTCCTCTGTATTGATTCCAGCGGTCATTGCGAATATGACCGCTGCGCGACCTTCACGTGTAACCGCATACCAGGTACCATCGCTTATGTGGGCGTAGGGTCTCATCGAAACTGAAACTAAATGTTTTTTTGTAAGCAGTTCAGCAGCCGAACGCGTGCTGTCAGGTAGCAGCACATTAGTCTCAGTCTCTCGAATTCATTGGGCATTACTTTTTGTACATAATTTCGTATAGTGGGTGACTTTATTTTTGAATAACAATAATATAATAATTGTTATTATATAATAAATTGTGAAATATTATTTATTATTCAATTTAATATTTATATTTATAGATTTTTATTTTATCGTTATCGTAATAAGCAAAAGTGTTGAAGATTTTGAACACTCCATTTTGAATAGAAATTATGATGATAAGATAAATATTATTAAAATTGGTGAATTTCGTCCGCCTCTTCCGAACATATTTAGTAAACAAAAGGATAAAAAAGAAAACCCACGTCACATCTTTAAAGTGTTAGAGTGTAATTAAGGTTATAATAGCAATAATTTTGCTTATAAATTTGAATGTTAATGAAACTTGTAAGCCGTTATTTATTATTGTTTTAAATACTCAACCTATGTGACCCCCACATGGATTTAATAAAAAATAATATCCAATTTTACCCACTTGGGAAAAAGGTTCGCCATCCCTGCACTAGGGTATATACTCAGGTAAAATCCAAATTCACTAATATGGAGATATCGTGAAAAATACTTCTGGATTTTTTCTAGTCTGAGAATATTCGATTCTGATTCAAATAAATTCCGAACCAATAAATTGTATAGCAATCTTATAACCAAGGGTCTATGTATGAAATATGAATTTCTCAAGACAAAGCCCAACATTCTTGAAGCTCTATTACAAACTTCATATACATGTGATTTGAACCTAAATTTAGAGTCGAATTGAATTTTCCGATCTTTAATTGACGATTGCCTGGGAAATTTCATGTTCTCAAGCGTATAACTAAAGGTTAGAAAGTCAATGCCTGACTTTTCGAATATTAAGAGGGAGAAGAATAATAAACACCCATTCGAACAAAGAATTGATGTCCAGCTTCAGCGAAAGGGCATTACCTATTGAGGTAATAAGATTTAAATGGCTTCAATCGTCTACAAAGAGTGAGAAGAAAAACAAGAAAGAACATTAGAGAATGGTTAGGGAACAATTTAGGGAATCATGTATCACGCACTGTTTCTTCTCATTTGTATAAGTTGTATTTTTAACTATGGACCAAAAAAAAAATCGCGTCATATTAACTGGTGATAAAATAGTTTTTTTTTTAATGTCATTTCTGTCATTGATTATATATTTTTTTAACAAATATGCATGAAAATGTCTTGAAGAAGCCTCCACCGGACACCGGAGCCCCCTCCCACCCAGTGTCCGAACACATTCAGTTGTCGTCACGAGATTATGTAAGTAATCCTCAAATAACGAGTGCAACGTAAGCCGACGGCAAAGCCTTAGGCCGTCACCTGCTAAGGCCAATAAATTGTCACCAGTGCGAGGCCGACCGTTACAGGGCCTGTACTTGTCCATCCGCGAAATACGTCGCGAAAATGTGCTAGACCTCGACCCTGTTCCGTCGAACATGTTCTATCTCGGAATCGGCGCGGGTGCCGTGCGCAGGCGCACTGTGACTGCGCGCGGGAGCGGGACGGCGACATCCACTGACAACACTGCCGTGACATTTCAATGAAACACATCGATTAATTCAATTTTTTATTTAAATGGATTTGCAATAAACAAGTGCTCGGGAATGGGTTGATTAAAATGAAATACATTTTTTTTTAATTAAATTTCAATCAAAGTGCTACAACGCCTAAGTACGTCGAGTGATTGATTAAAGCGGATTAAATAATAGTGAAATGGATCCGGAACAAATACCCTTGATACGGATCGAGGTGAGTCCTTGTTTAAATTCTCAACAATACCCAAGAATATAAATAGTGGGTAGAGCCGCTCCACACGCAAATATTGACTCCGTTGATTAATTATAAATTCGATTAAAATATTTATTTTATAATATGAAACGTATCTCTAGTGCCAAAAGTAATAAATATGGCGGATCGACGTGTTTTTTGCTTGGACATTGTGGAAAAATATTGATTTTGTATTATGTATACGAAAATATAAATATAATTTATATTTATTAATGTAATCGGTGACTACTCCACGCGATGTGGAGCTTATCAGCGCTTCCAGCGTCGGTTATTGGACGGATGCGGGCTGGTAGCGGAGTGCGGGGGGGGGGGTCTCGTCACTTCACGCTGCAGTCATACTAACTCACAGCTTCTTTAAGCCACGTGCCGCTTGTCACTTATTTTATTATTGTTAATATTATTTACTATTATAACCTGGAGAACGTCCGTCCCAGTCATGACATCATGGTTGAGACGGAGGTGTTCCTCAGGGTTATTAGGCCACTTAAATAATAAATAAAATAATTGTTCTAAATATAAAATAATAAAATATTCTAAATAAAATATGAGAATGATTTTATTCAGAAGTTTATTTCCTTCTTATTACAGTTTTTTTACGTCAAATATACTCTTTTGCAAATCAAATACAATTTTTTACAAGTCTAATACAACTTTTGCAAATCAAATTGAACCTTTTAAAAATGAATTTAAACAATTAAATATTTTTCAATATAAATACATTTTTTTATTAGTTTCTTCAAAAATGTAAAAAATGGGTTCCACTGTATTTATTATGCCGAAAATAACCCCGAATTTACGTTTTCAATCAAAAATCACTTTCTGGATGTTCAGCACAGCGTACCGGATAAAAAATTATAAAGCATTTTTTAAAAAATGAGAAAAAAATATTTAGAAATTTTTAAGCTACATATCGTTAAAATACGTGCCATTTTTATGTTACTTTGATGTGTGTGTAATCATAAAAAACAAGTATTTTCAATGAATTATACATAATGTATGTATATTCAAATTTCTGTACTGTTAAAAAAACGTAATTAGTAGGAAAACGTAAATTCGAGGTACTAGGAACCCGTTTTTTACATTTTAAATACAAAAGTATATAAATAGATATAAAACATAATTAGCGGAAAAACGTGAATTCGAGGTACTAGGAACCCGTTTTTTACATTTTAAATACAAAAGTATATAAATGCCTAATTTAATTTTTAAAAGGGTCAATTTGATTTGCAAATAGTTGTATTAGATTTGTAAAAAGCTGTTTTTGATTTGCAAAAGGGTGTATTTGACATGAAAAACTGTATAGTTAATTCGAAATCGCTACCATTATCGGTGAAATAAACATAGATTTCCAATTTATTTATAAAAATAATTCAACCTGGTTATTAGTTTTAGCTAAATAGTCTTCCATTATTTCAACTAAGCTGAATAATTTCTTAATGTCATGACTATTTAAAAATTGGAAAGCATTTTCTTAAGAATGCTTTCATTAGCACTTCTGTGTTGATTATTATTACCTCAATTTACTCTTTCAGGCCTTAATGATAACCAACAAACATTCAATGATGGAAATCATTTTGACCATATGAAAAACTTTGGTATTATAGCCAGGGTTTTTCTTCTGATGTATTTAGGGATCTTTTCTTAGGATGATTATATATTATCATAGTCGTTTTCTGATTCTTCTGTCAATAAATTTAATTATTCACTGTTTTATTGTTTTTTTTTTTAATAATGCAGTTTAAAAACCTCGTAGAAAACCCCCGATTTTAAGAAATTTCTTGATTTTTAGTAATTTATTACAAAATATTCCAGGATGGTCCTTACGCACTTTGATATTATGTCTCTTATTTTATTATTTTACCTGACCTTATTTTTTATATATATTAAAATATAATTATCCGCAGCACCCCTAAGTATTTTACTCACAAGCCGCTCCTGTAACAAACTCTTTAATTGCGTTTTTTTTTATTTAAAAATATGATTAATAATATCTGTGAGAGATCACGTCAACACGAGAGACTGGTTTCTGGTTCTTTGCAAGACATTAAAAAGTTTTCCAGGGCCGAAGCAGGTGCAACGGCACGTGACTCGACTTGCTATTCATCCGTCGACACGTGATTGCACGTGCCCAAGATTGGGCCAAAATGGACAAGGCGACGGCCCCCCCGAATACATTAGGCGACCGAGGCTTTCCAATCTATGGCCGTTTTCCGATCAACTCCGACGTCGAATAAGGGCGCCGGGGAAAACTGTAAATTGCTGATTGTTTTCGGGCGAATTTCGCGCAATCCTTTCATCTCGCCGTCCTGTAAATATTTTCTGAGCTCTCTATGAATATTACACAAGAGCGCGCCCGTCAATAATAACGCCCCGGCAATGTTTAACGGGAGTAATAACGCACGTGTTGTTTGTACGCTTTTCCCAGCGCGGCAATATAAATATAAGGCGGAGGTAGCTTCTCATTTATTTATCGCCATTTCCCAACATATAAAGATAAACTAATAACACTTTTAGTTGCACGCTCTACAAATGGCCAGAATAATGGAGAATGATGTGGGTGATAGGACGGACGGGGGGATGGGGACATCCTATTTCATTCTCGAAACGGAAGTAGACCAGAGTGGAAACATATTTATTTAATGGATGTTGTGATAATTATGATGGACGTGGCATACGAACAAACATCCACGAGTGTGACGATGAAAAAATGTATACGTCATTTCGGAAATATGATACATCGCGGCGCTTCTCTTGATAACAATGTAATTACGACATGAAATGTTTGTCAACATTTCGATATTGCATTTCCGCCCTAATGTCCCTAGGAAACTATGCCAAGGATATATTCAAACGATAAATAACGGTAATACGTACTAAAAAGTCAATTTAGTGAGGAAAGCTATTAGGATGGATATATTGCCCGTAAAAGGGAAATCAAGGATGTGAGCAGCCGGAATTGCTTATATTAAATTGGTTGGAACAAAAAAAATATGAAAATCTGAATGTTCAAACTTTTGCCATTTAGAATTTTTATTCTATCTATAAATCATGGAGGATAAATAATATAATTTTAATCTGAAAATGGAACAAGTCATATTTTAACGCATTGTCTACGGGGTCGTGGATTCCACGTCAAAAGCGTTTTTGTGTATGTCCGGGGCGCGCATATCACACGCTAACCGACACTATGCATTTAATCGGCTATAACATTTTGCAACGATAGTAAAAAATATAGAGTGCATATAAAACCATTTATTCGAAATATTTTATGGCTTGTAATTTAATTATTTAATTATTTATTACACTGCTATAACTTTAAGTTTTTTCGTCAGCCGATACTATGCGCTTTGATCTGCTGTCTCTATCATAGTATTTTGATTTTTTTTAAATATATTCTTATCGGTAGGATACTTAATTTTAATTTTGATGAATAAATTCATAATAAATTTAAATAAATTGTTCACTTTTATTTATGACGTTCCTCAACATTCGGGGCTAAAAAAAGAGCTGTTGTAGATACTAAAAATTGTGGCATATCCCAGTGATTCGACGTCTAATGACCTTGAAATTTCACACACAAGCTTTCTATATAAATATTCAAAAGACTATGTTTAAATCATATCGAAAAAAGGCTTTTTACGCAGTTTTTTAGATACAATTTCGCGTGTTGTTACGTCCCGGTGTTCAATAATGCAAAATCATTTTATGTCACATTAGTTAATGATGAATGTGTAAAAAAGTTTAAAAAAATGCTGAATTCTATCAACAAGCAGCTGTTTTAGTTCAACAGCCTTTTTTTAAATTATGATTCCGACCTAGAAAGAGCTTTAAAATCCAGCTCGATCTGCTCGGTTTGTATGGCTGGATATCAAGAAATGTATAAACAAGTCGTAAAACAAAAACAGAGAAGTAAACATCCCGAAGGGTCCATTCGTTTCCAACTTATCTTTTATCCGATTAATTGCGTGTCTCGTAGGTGGATTTGCCTGAAACTCTCGGCGATATTTTCATTCTTCTTCTGCTATATTATCATTCCTCCAATAAAATGTTCTTTTTTCAAAAGTCAGTCCACTCATTTTCAATTAATTACACATTGAAAAGAAAGAAAAATCAAAGAAAAACATTATGAATCGTAATATATAAAATTTTAAACTAAATTTGTCTCTAAATGTCTCGTGTTAATGAATTAAAATTATGTTCATCTGAAAAGATGGCATATTTTTTATTTAAAAAAAATTGAATGAAAAGCTTTGATTTAATTGTAATTATGTAAACTTTGGTTATTGGTTTTATTTAATTAAATCTAAAAGTTGTTATTGACAGTGCGACAACTGTTTGGCTCCATTATAGCTGAGATGAAATAATTTTGAAGTAAAATAAGTGATTATTTAAAATGATGTCATTGTTACGTTTAATTATTTTTTTAAATATTCTATTGAGAATAAAATTGTATTTTTAGACGTAGTTTAATCGTTAATTATTAATAAAATTACTTGCATGTTATTCTGCATTTATAAATAAAAAATAGATATATTTTTGGAGTAGATACTCAAATACTATTGGATACATTATTTTATTTATATGTAAAAAAAATACAAGATTTGAAGAGTTTGCTTAAAGTAACACCGAAGATTTATTTACACTATATTTTTTTAAATATTTAGAGGAAAAATACTTACCTCCTTTATTTTTTATAATAGATTGAATCCGTTCAGGCATTGAATCCTCCAAGTTCTTTATTGTTTCTGTCGTACTAGAGCTCTTATCTCTTCATACTAGACCTTTGTTATTGATGTTGTTGGTGATTTTAAATTGATAGCCTTCTCTCTGTTGACTTTTGTCTTCATAATGTGCCATAAGTTTTCAATGGGGTTTAAATCAGGACTATCACTTGGTCATGGTATTTTGGAAGTCCCAGGTATTTCTATTTAATCTTTGAACTGTGAAAATAAGAATGAAAAATGTTACATGTTTTTTCCCATACTAAAGTAAATACTTGAATAAATAAAATAAAAAATACCGTTTTGCTCCGATGGTATGGTGCGTAATCATCCTGAAAGATGCATTTGTTTATATAAAATAGGTGTTGTTCTACGGACGTAACAATTCTCATTAATGATATTTTTCTTCTGCAATGACGATTCCATCTACGAATACTAATCTCTAACTTTATAATAAAAAAAACATTCAAAAACCATTTTTCCTGCTGGATGCTTCACCAGATGCATTTTTTGGCAAGTATTTTTCATGCTTACCTCCTTACTGATTGCCATTTGAGCCAAACAAGTTAATTTCACTTTCATTCGTGAAGATAACTTCTTCCAGTCCAGATCCGGTAAACGTTTGACTATTGGAGTTTTTGGCGAGCATTTGTTTCAGAAGAAGTGTTTTTTTCGCCGGTAATCTTGCCATAAAACCGACTTTCCTGAGCTTTCTCCATACCGTTTCGACGATAATGTCAGTTCCTCTACCTCCAATGAACTCTGTACTTATATCCACTGCAGTTTTAAATCGGTTGACTTCCGCTTTGGAACGCTGTTCCTTTGTTGCGCTCTACAGAGCCGACCTTTTGTAATTTCTTTACAGATTTAGTCACTGCAGATTGACCAAACTCCACCAAAGCTGCAATTTCATGGTAAATTGGATTTATTTTATCATAACTACATCTGATAAAGTAGTTAATTAAAACGATACTTTATATAAAAATAATTAAACCCCCTCACACTGATCACAAATTTTACCTGAAAGAAATTAATATATTTTTGCTTTAACTTCTACGTTATATAACTCTTGAAATCATTTGTTTTATCTTGAAGTATAATTTATACTTGCTGTATAAATATTAATCACGACTTAAAAATAAATATAATTGTACCACTATCAAAATAAATCAAACGTGCCAATTATATTTTCAATCGTATGATGTAATGCATGCAATAAGTCATGCATTATTATTCATAATCGCCAAAGGCTATACTAAACATGAAAGCTAATTGACATGTCATAGACTGATACATTAGGGTCAAACATAATAAGTTGCATATGAACGAGCGTTTCAATGCTCTTTAAAATGTCATGAAAATTAATCTGCAATGCCAAACGAATATTTCTGTAGATTGTGATTGAATCAAAAGTCGTGTTGAATTTTTTAAGCCATTAATTATTAAAGCCGGCACAGCACGGTGCACAATTTGGAAGTCCATAAAGTCCCCGGGACATTTTTAAAGCACCTGAGTGTAAAAATATTCTTCCCTCCTCGTTTTGTAGCGAATAACAAATGGCCAAAGTTTTCCGAGCCACTGGATAAAAATTAACACACACACAGGGATGGCGCGAGAGTCATGCGAGTGTCAATTTTCATCTCGTCGCCGCGGTTAAAATAGCAATATACATGCAAATCAGACCGGATGTCGGACACGGTGTCTATTTTCAGATACTGAATGCACGAAAATTAATTATAAACGATATAAATTAAAAAAATATATATTCTTGGACATAATAAAAATGTATTAATGTGATATTCAACGTTTTATTTTGTTTAATTTTAAACTTGACAGAATTTAACTGAATTTCGAGGGTTAGAGTAAAAGGATACGAGCGGTTTAATTAAACCCTTTATTTTATTCATCAAAACATTGACCAGAACAATGACCATAAAGGCTCTGCTTGATATTCAGTTACTCATTTAGCTTTTTTTTTCAGCGAATGAAATTAAATTTCATTCAATTGTGTGTTATAAATTAAATTATATCATATAATTTAATTTGTATAAAAATATATATATATGTTGAACGACCTGGTAAGGTTGTGGCAAGGTCGCCGACATCCCCCCACTTATACTTAGCTCCGAGAGACAAATACTAAGCATGTGATATTGCTTTCTTCTCACACGATAAGACATGGGGAGATAACGAAAACCGAAAAATTAAATAACGAAAATCAAATCCGATAATATAACGAGCGTCCATTTATTTCTCTATAAAACTAGTTTATGATACAAAATATTTTTTAGAGCACATCATAAAGCGTCTATTTTATATTATAAATTTATGGATGCTGCAGATATGATATTTTTATATGAATCTAGGCAGAGTAATAAATAATAAAATATTAAACTGTTATTATATATTCGATATTTTATTATTATTTTTAGACGAAACGCATTGATTTTCTATATTATCGCGCTGAAAAAAAAATCGTAAGATAACGGTTATTTTTGCGGTCGGAGTCGGAAAATGATCGCGATGCATACATCTACGGGTCTCTCATTTTCCGAAAGTTTTTCCCGAAAACTTTTGCGACCTCTTACAATTTGAAAGGGGCATTGTCAGAAGTCCTTATCTCCGAGTCGATAGCATGGGGAAACGTCCTCTGCTTCTTTTACGGCCGCGATATTTAGAACAGGGTCTGTTTTTATTTAAATAAAATATACGGAATATTTTCATCTCGAATCAATATGAAAAAAAAATATTTTGCTTGTGGAAAAATCGAAAATATGCCAAAAATAACATCACATTAATTTATCAGTCTCAGTATTCGCCAAGAAAGATATTAAAAAAAAAGAATTAACGATGTTTGGCATTAAAATTCTGGAGATAAAGACAGAATCACAATATTTATTCACCATAAGTATAATTTTTCTTCTCATTGAAATATATTTTAAATTTATTTGTGGCAGGTGCTTTACCAAAACGGCTTCGCGAGGCATGTCTGCGATATTTCACACCTTTTCAGTTGTCAGCTATAACGGATGCGTTAAATTTAGAATTTTGTTCACTAAAATATATTTTACATGAACCATTGTCGCACATAAATTTGCAATATTAATATGTTTGTTGCTGATTTATTTATATGTCGGTGACCGATTAATCCGCGTGCAAATACACGGTCGACTGCTCATTTATATGGAGATTGCAATATGAGTTTTGTCACAGTTTGATATGAAATTCGAAAGCTGAATAAACACTCGATGTGGTCGCCGATTCTATGGCTGTTGATTGCCTATGGTTTACACGAGTGCTATAAAGCTGCATACTAAATAAAAACTAAATACGTGTCACGTAATTTCGAGCCGAATTTATTTGATTTAAAATTTGAACAATCAAACGTTATTAGTCGTAAAACTCGGCTTGTAACGCTTTTCCGGTTTTATTACTATGTATTATATGTATAATTCATGCTAAATCCTGTGATTTATTGCTCTAAAATATAGTTTTCCTTATTCTCGTCTGATATATTATGATTTATTTATTTTTATTTCCATTGCTTGGCACATGTCACTTTTTATGTGCAAATAAAATAAAATAGACTCACTACAGGAATATATATTAACAAGGATCAAAAAAAATTGTTATAATGGAGCCTTGAGATGTCAAATAATAAGATTTTCCCATGTTTCACCTCGCGAAAATTAACGGCGCTGATATTATGAAAAAAATAAGTTATGGATTATATTACTTAAAATTACGTTATAATTTCTCTTCATAAAACATGTTTTCAATTTAAAGTGTTAAAGCAAGTGTTTCTAACTTTTTCCTTACATTGACCCCCTTATTTTATTCTTTATTATATGCAGCATACAACCTCATTATATTACTAATAATTGCACTTAAAAAAATTAAAGATATTCTATTAGAGTTATTTTATTTGTACTTGTATTTTAATTTTTAATTTGTTCGGCTGTAACTTTTACAACGTTTTGTATTTTCATATATATTGTTTTTGGTTAGATACTTGATAGTAGAAAAAAATAGACCGTGTGGAGATTTGACACTTAATTTTATTTTTGATTAATAAATTCTTACTGATGTCATATTGTAATTGTTGACCTTTATTTATGACGTTCCTCCAACATTCAGAGCTATAAAAATAGCTGTTGTGAATAATAAAAACTATCGCCTATTTCAGTGATACTTTAAAATTTCAAACACAAAAACATATTATATAAATATTCCAAATTCAACATCCAAAAGATCGTGTTCTAACCATGTTATATAAAAATTTCAATTCGGTCCGTTTCCAAAAAGTTTGCTGACCCCTTCTATGAGATATAATTTATTTTCGTGTTATGTTTTATAGTCAGCCCAGGTCCATTGACCTTTAACCCTTTGGTTACTAAGCGTCGAATATTCGACGGTCGATTCTCGTGCGTAAAAGACGAAGCGTCGAATAATTCGACGCTCATCTTAATTTTTTTAAGGTTTATATATCAACCACCTATGCATTTTTTTTTGGTATTCCATAAAAAAAGTTTGACCTTTGATATTTTAATAATATTAGTTTGAAACATTATTTTATTTTTACAATCCTAGCGTAAAAAAGATAAAAATTATGTAAAGTAAAGTCAAGTACTAAAAAATGCTTTAAAATCGCTTCGTTTTTTTCGTAAGTTCGCTAAGAAAATTCTTAGTAACCAAAGGGTTAACCCTTTAATCGCCAAGCCAATTATATCAATTTTTACCTTACGCCATATAAACTTTAAACAAAATGAAACGGCTAAACATATCGACATTCTATCAATCACATTACCTTCAACCGATGTCTCTGCATTAATTTTTATTTAAAAATATTATATTTATTATTAAATAAATTCGTAGTAGCGTTTGCCGTGGCTCTGTTGGTTAGCTGGCTTCGCGTGCCTGCACGCCGTGGCGTCTAAACTGTTAATTCGTGCGTCAATATATTTGATATTTACGAAATATATAATTTTACCATGAAAATTTTGCGTTTTAAAAAAAATGGCGATCTAGAAAGCAGCAGCACTATAGAAGGGATTGCCGCTCTATAGCAGAGAGTTCTATAGAAGGGTTGACTTTGGTTAATAATCGTAAATTACTGCGCTCTTTGATCGATCTCTAGATTTTCTTATTTAATTGTTAACGTGACTAAATCCTGCTTAATCTTAAACTAGGAAAGACTAAAGAAAAAATAAAGATAATCGGCTGATGGGTTAATTTTACGTACTTTTTGTGAAAATCTTTACAATTATAAAATTTGACATAACCACTTGTTAGAAAATTGATTCTATCTTATAATTTCTACTTCTTTCATTTAATCAATTGTTCTTGTAGCGAAAAATGTTAGTTGTGGATGGATTATGGATTTATAATCTATGACTGAATATAAAAACATATAAACAAATCCATTATATACATTTTTATACATTATATAGATATATTTTCTTTAGAATAAAATATATGTTTTCTTTATTCAATTAATTGTGTTGCCGTAGGTTTATCGATTTCCCAAATAAACTCAATTACAAAAGTAAAGATTTCAATGAAACGGTGCAAACAATTGCCTTTCACAAACAACCAACGAACTTATGTATGAAGAAATAAATTATTATAGTTCATCATCATGTTTATTGCTTTAATACAAAAATGAAAAACATAATGATTTTTTTCCAATCTTATAATTACGTTCTTTAAAAATATATCATCGACCCTCAACAGACCCCTGAAATATTATAGTAGAAAAAAATAATAAAGAGTTATCTATCTATCTACTATTTTATATAATAACTTATACAGTAGCCTTGTTTAATGTCAAACTCTTTTATTAAAAAATATTTTCAATTATTTTTGTTTTGTAACATTTCATATAAATTCATTATTTCAATTAAGACAATGGGAAAAAACAAAAACCATTTCACTCATAAATGTTTAAAGAATAATTCATCAATAGCATATTTAATTAAAAAAATATTGACAAACAAAATATGTGTTGTGTTGCATAACCTCCTGAAATTAATTGGCGCGTTAAAGCCCGATACCAAAAGTCCAATGCCAGCAATGGCCAAAAGAAGGAAACCGCATATCAAGTTGGGTTGAGTCATCACAACATGGCATTTGATCATTTTTCCCTGTTTTATTTTTTTATTCATGAATTTTCGCTGAAAAATTGATGTATAATTTTATAGAAATATTATTAACATCTCCAGTTTAATATAATATATCTGCATAAGAATAACCCTTATATAGAACTGACGATTTCGTATACACTATGACGTCAGTTGGTATTAACTCCACCCCGCTACTGCAATGGAGATCAACATAATCCCTCCCACCTCCGCGTAGATTATTCCGAATCCAAGTCGTACATGAATTAACATTTTTTAAGCACGCATGTATACGATTTGATTGTCCAATTTGTCTAGCCGACGCGTGCGTAATCAAGATATCTGATAGTTGATTTGGACACGTGCTTCCAAATTGGCCCCGCTCGTAATTTGTAGCCGCCCGAGATCAAACGGGGATAACCCGCCCGAGCAAAAATACAGTGTGGCCGGAAACGGAATTGCCACTTTTACGGTATTATAACGTAACCGCGTATTGTGCGCGTGTGTGTTTGTGTGCGAGCGTACGCGGGTAATAATGTATGAGCGGCATTAAAACGAGTGTAATAGGATTAGTCGTCGCGCGCGTGGTGAAGGTCGGTCATGGATGGTGGCAGTGGCCAAATGCGAGCAAGGATTAACCGGCTTTCCTCTACAAATCAATAGTCAATTTGGCCGCATGTAGGACAAACGGATACTGGATTATCTAACTGTTTGATCATTGGTTTGAAGATCGAAGAAGAACTGTGTTATTGTATTAGATACCCATAAATAATGTCGTTTTTTTTTCAATGAAATTCAAAACAATTTTCTTATACTTCATTTAACATTTCTTATACAAAATAATTTCCCATATTATCTATACTCTTCTGCCACCTTTCTTTCAAATCATCCATGCCCTTCTTGTTAAACTCTGCGAGTTTTGACTGAAAATAGTCTGAAAGGGCCGTATTCACCTCTTCTAAGGAATTGAAATTTTGATCT
>JAGXCT010036625.1:42869-75333 GCA_022495035.1 Philopotamus ludificatus | reverse complement strand
AAAATAACTTATATTTTTTTTTATATCATCATTCATCATTATCTATGACCTTCTTCCATCTAACGATGAAGAATGAGAAAAATGTCTATGGCCCGATTGACTTGCCCCTCAAAACCGAAGGTTTTTTCATTTAAAAAGTTATGCAAAGAACAGAAAATGAGGTTATCTGTTGGGGGTAATATGTGTAGGGGCAAGGTCAGGGAAGTAAAGTGGAAGCAGTAAAACAGATCATCCAGACTCAAGATTTTTTTAGCCACTGTATGTGGTCTCGTATAGCCGAGTAAAAGAATGACGCGATTGCTATTGACGAGTGTAGGACGCATTTCTTGGAGTTTCTCCTGAGTTTTTGAAACTACTGGAGTAATCGTTTAAGTTCGACAGCTCGTAATGGATTATGTATGTCGGCGCCTGTGTGCGCCGCACAATCTGGCCTTATATACAACGCCTCCCCTGTCTTCCACATATTTTTCTTTCTGTTTGCTTCCGGATCTGGTAGGGATGATCGATCCTAATCAAGCCATTATCTTTTGTAGATGATATTGTCATAGTTAAAGCATTTTTTATCATCTAAAAAATTGATTCTAACCCGCGAGGGTAGAGTGGTGGCCATTAACATGTGATCTGCATTATTAAGTACGTTAAGATTGCGAGGTAGCCACAATCCTAACTTGTTGACTTTCCCTAATAGACGGTAAATAACTTATTGTGATGTGTTAAGCCTTTCTGCTATCTCGCATGTTGATTTGCCTAGATTTGCTCCAATATCACCTTTAGAAGGTCGTCAACAAAGTCGAAAATCGTATTTCAAGGTCATGTCTCCAGAATAAAATTTGACAATTCAATTTCTAATTGCCTGATTTATTATTAGTCCTTCGCCGTATACAGTGCATATATTTTAGCTGTTGCCGTGGCACTATTGCCTTGTTCCATTCTCAAAGCATCACCTGATGAAAGGATCTTTGCACTTTTTGACTCTTCATTTAAAGGGTTAGAAACAACACTTCAAATAACGTGCACCAGACAAAACAAATGTCAAAAGACAAACAACACCCTCATATTTTTAGTAAAAACAAAACATGTTTGTTGCCTTGATTCATGGTCAGTGGATACACGGAATAGATCAACTTACATTCACCAAAAACTATATATGGCTCGACTTAGTGTATAAATTTATATTTCAAGAAAACATTAACAAGCAACGCCTTCTAATCCCAAAGGATAATTATAACAAAAGTAAATAGATTCTGAGGATATTTCAAAAAAATAATTCAAGATAATAAACGATTTAATCTAGCGAATAGGAAGAACATTTGACCCAGTGTCATGGCTTGTAGGTAACATACTATCAGCGTTATGGCTTGTAGGTGACACATATTATTTTGATAATGTAAGTTAACCTTCTTCGGTTCTTAGGAACGATGTTTTATACCACAAAAAAGGACAGATCACTCCAAAGTGAGGGGTATGAGGGAGTCTAGCCATATTTTATTTGAATCAGTACATAAGTAAGCTGTTATAAATAAAATTATGTATTTGGATAAACCTATAGAATTAAGGTTTATTAATGATATTGTAGAGAATTTAATATTGACAATCACCAATCAAAAGAATGGAAAGATACTTTTATGAAAGAGAACGACGCTAAATAATACAATTTCCAAAGCTGATGAGACGTGTGGAAGCTCTAAAATGGCAATAAGGATGTGACTATTGTCACAGCTTGTAGGTAACATACATATTATTACGATAATGTAAGTTTAACGCGACTGAGCTAAGGTGGTAACCAGATGGGTAAATCCTCCGGGTAAAAAATAATGAATTCTGGGAATTCTTTATGATCCTGGGTTCGGGGAACTGCGTGCGAGACTCATTGTTGCCACATCTTTAGAATATTTATAGAACCTTCCCTAAACACCAATCCGTCGATTAACGCGATTTCACTTTTACGCGGTCAGAAAAAACAATATTTTTTTAAGAAATCAAACATATTTTAGGCAAGTCTCACTTCACGCATATGTTGCATCAGATTACTCTAATTTCACCACCGTGACGTCTGTAACCCTCCATTGCGCGTGCAGTACGTCAAATATTATTGCAAGTTTTGAAGCCCTTTGCAAAAAAAAAAAAAAAAACTTCTATAAACTGAATGAATCACTGTTCGTACACAATGTCAAAATAATTGTTGGGGAAGAAGTGTCACCCCGGATCCCTGATTAGTTCTAAATATACCATAATGTTAGGAGATGTTATAAAATTTAACGTCAGATTTATTAACCTTACTGCAATAAAATTGTATTTTTTTATGACTCGTTTTACGCGGTTTTCTGGAACATATCCCCTTATTTATATGAACTCGAAGTCTCGATTTACGCGGATTTTTATTTTCTGGAACCTATCTATCATTTTTGTATGAACTTGAAGTCTCGATTTACGCGTTTGTTTCTTGGAACGTATCTACCGCGTAAATTGAGGGATTAGTGTATAGGTGAATGTCGCCTTTTTTTCTGTCATGCCATTCATCCATCATCAAATAGTATAAAAGTCAAAATAACAAATTCCAAAAAATTATTCCAATGGTAACAAAAAGAATTCGTTTCGTACGTAATAATTAGTACGTCTCAATCGTACGTTTCACTCGCACTCGACTAATCGTACCGGATGCGAGCGAGAAAAAACATGGCGCCCATGACTACAGAAGCGAATATTGTTGTTTTTTTTTCTGCAATTACAGGCAATAAAGGACAATGATTATATTATTTATTCTTTAGACTTTTAGACAAATACAAAAAGTTTGTGATATGTAGGATTTATATTAAAGATTTATTTGAGAAAAATCAAAAACTTGGGGTCCCCAATATACCCCATCGGCATGTCTAGGTTAATATATAAATTAGTCAATATTGCAACTGAGATCGCAAAGTGTTATAATTTACCCTTCGGTCCTATGTCGAGGTCCTATGTCGAGTCAGACTCGACATATAACCGTTAATTAAATAAAAAAAATAATCGGATATTACGGCTCCTTAAATCTCTTAACAAAACCTTAAAAAATAATTGATCTGATGGATTTTTTCAAGGACCGCAAAGAGTTAATACTATAATTTATGCAATAGACTGGAAAAAAAACCTGTTTTTTCTAAATTAATCTCAGAAATCTATTATTTATAATCAGCCTCGTAAACATATATGTTTAATCATTACATAATTTGCACTATATATAAATAAATACATGTGATAACTAACTATTATAAGGTTATTTATTGCAATTTACTAAATAATCATACGAAGGTTAAAATAATAAATTATTGTTTTAACACAAAAACCGCAATAAATCATCTTGCAATCAGAAAATCTTAATCTAAACAATATGTCAACAATTGTGATCGTACATGGTTTGATAAAAAAAATATGCGAATGATTATTTGTTGGGAATTATTGTCCTGACGTACCTTGACATTGATAGCCGAATTGGATTATTTTTGAATGTCGAAAAAGAAAATATGGAAAGAATTTTTGTCATAAAATAACATCGATATGATGTCTCAGCCTCCGTATTCGAAAAAGAATATGAAAAGATGACGGAGCCAAACGCCATATCGATAAAAAACGTTCCAGAAATACGCAGAAGATTGGAAAAATCGCTGATACAAGCGTACGATTTATCTAATAGGAAATATTTTGAAGAGGAAAATTAAATTGAATATTTTATGAGAAAAACGGTAATTCCGCGTATTTTATTATCAGATCTTTTATGTTTGCGCACAATGTTTAATGGATCGGTGATAAACTCTTCGCATTGTTAAGGTCGAATTACATATCAAGAGGGATCTGTTAAATTCGGTAAAAAAATAATTTATGTCCCAGCGATAGCGTTTACGGTTTGGTAATCTTCTCCGGTTAAATTGTACGTTAATTGAATTAATAAAAATTATAGAGCGTTTGTTTAATTATGTAGAGCAGTGGGTCAAGCTCTTTGCGACGGTGATTATCGAATTGAACTCGGTTTTAATAGTCAAATTTGGACTCTTGAAAAATTACGTGGAGTATTGCATTTAGTGTCAACTTCCTTTGATCGTCGTATTATCGAAACCGTGTTGCAACCGTCCACTGAAGACTTTGATCTGGATCATACCTTTTTATTGGCCAGTAAATGTTTTTATCATTTAATGAAAAAAAACCGACAATTATTACGTTTTTATTGCCGATGAAAATAATTTATATCGTCGTCAATAAAATTATATGCTATTATCTAATATTATTTGATAAAAGTAATCGACCATTATATCATATGCGTAATCACATTTTATAATTAAACAATAAGCGAAAAGATGCGAGAGTCATCTGTGATTCTAATTTTAAATTAAAATTAATGTTTTGCTTTAAATTTTCCACTAATAATACTAATGCTGCTGCATAGGGAAATCTATATTATTTCATATTATTAATATTTTGTTGTTAGTCATCTGTCTTTAAATAATAATCGGAGAAGATGGTAGATGCCTCATGATTTTTATAAAAACATACTTACAAAACGAAAAATCAAATCGGCATATGGCGCAGTTTAAAGCAGGGGTGAGCAATCTTTTTTTACAAATTTAAAAATGTCATAGCATGTAAGAAACTTATGTTAATACAAACACTTAATGATGAACTCAAATTATCTTTTTATTAACAAAAAAAATATATCATTAATAGAAATACTATTAATAAAACGGCGAAAGATATGGGGATAGATAGGGAAACTCCGTTTTTATGTGCCCCGTATTTCACAATTTCCCGCCATTTGCGTTATTATAGTATATTTAGTACCCGCCTTTACGTTTTTATTTCCCGCAATTTACGTTTGAAATATTTAAAATTCGAATCAATTTTTAAACATATTTAAATAAATGCATGACGTTTTTAAATATTAGAAAAGAGAACGGTTCATTAATTCGAGATAAGGTCCTGCACATTGCGTCTCGATTAAAAATCGAAGGATTTAGTGCATCAAATTGCTGGATAGATCGTTTCAAGAAGAGGCACTCTGTGGTGTATAGATTGTTGAGTCTTGATTTGGATATCGCTGAAGATTAGAAGCAGACGCACGTCCCTACTGTAATTGCAGACTATACTCCAAGAGATATTTTAAATACTGTTGGAACAGGACTGTTCTTCAATGTTCTTCCCTCGAAGACATTTGAAATTAAGTAAAAACAGGCTAACTGTTCTTTGATTACAAATTCAGATGGTAGTGAGAAGTTTTCCCGTTGGTAATTGGAAAAGCACAAAAACCTCGGTGCTTCTAAAATGTCAATGAGGTAAGCTATGAGGCTTATCGAGGGCCTTAAAAGCTATTTTACCGAAAACATTTTTTTTTCATTGAAAATGTACATGATGATTTATAAGATCGATTAAAGAGCTGTGAAAAGCATAAAAATATGTACCAAACTAATTTGCGTGATTGCCGCATGCGGGTTTCCTACCACTGGTTTAGAGGCAGATGAGGAGTCTCAATATTCCTCATAAATTTATAAAAATGTTTGCAATGTCAGAGGATGTACAGATAGTAAATTATAGTAAAAGTAATTTTGTGGAATAAAGCAAAGCTTTCCTTAAAATCATTATTTTTTTATTCTTTAGTAAATTTGTCGAAAAGCATCAGTCATTTCCTTCGTAATCGATTTTGTTGAATATTTTTTAGGTTAAGAGCTGCTGGCCAAGCTACTACAATGATATTTACAATCTCTTCAACACCATTTTCTTTAATACGTGTAAAATTCGTAATATTTTAATTGTTTTCCCTTACTCTATAGAATCTAGAGTCTATAGTATAGATAGTATATCTAAAAAAAATATATTTTTTAAGCAGTAGACCTTAAAAAGGAGTAACAAGGTTTGATGAACATGTTTCAAACTCATCTTTCTCATAAAAGCTCTTAAGGCATATGTCAATTTTATAATATTTTAATTACTTCCCTGCATCTGAAGATTAATTTTATTCAACTGTCCAAAAATGTCCACTAAATAGGCAAGGCGCCAGTCTAACTTCCCTTGAACATGAAGCTTAAAACCTACCTAAAATAGCTGGTACTCCATCTGTACAACACCCACATACATTAATCCACAAATGATTGTCTGATTTAAGGGAAATTTAAACTTTTTCTAAAATATCTATGGCCTGTGTAGTTGTTTCTAAAGATAAAGATATCGGTGTATCTTCTTGCCTATGCGGATGACATAGAAATTGTAGCCAGATCTGGGGCGGCTCTCGAGGAGGTATGCCAACGAATAATGAGAGCGGCAATTGGCATGGGATTGAGAATCAACGAGACCAAGAGAAAATACATGCCCATATGCCAAGGACGAATCCTTGAACCCCTGAGAGTCGAAGAGTACAGCTTCGAGGCCGTTCAAGAATTCACATATCTCGACTCGTTTATTATAAATAATAATGAAACCAATTTGGAAGTACGAAGAAGAACCATATTGGCAAACCTGTGATACATTGAACAACAACATCTACGGTCGAGATTCCTCTCAAAGAAGACTAAAGTCAAGCTCTGCATGACCTTTATTCGGCCTGTCCGAACATACGAGTCTGAATGGCTTTGGCAAAACAAGATGAGCGACAACTGGAAATCCTGAAGATGAGGATTCTGAGACGGATATTTAGAGCCGTATTCAACGAAGGAGACTGACGTGTCCGAAGCAACGATGAGCGATTATACAAGGATATACCGATCACAGCTTCCGTCAGAGTGGGCAGACTCCCTTTGGCTGTTCATGTGTCAAGGATGCGGGGCAGATAATACATAAAAAGCCTCCCTGGCCCCCGAGGAAAGGAAGACCAAGGCTGAGGTGGTTAGACTGTAGAGATGGACACTACATCATTGATACTTACCGAAAGATGAAGCAACGTGGCGACAGACCGGCTAAAATGGAGAAGGTTGAGGTCAGGGCTCTACAATAGGGCTGTTATGCCTATCATGATGATGACTTCGCATAATTACTCATCGCATACGCTAGCGACATAATTGTTTAGGTAGGGAAATCTATTCATTCGGAACAGGGAACATCTTATCGAGTTTTAAACTTACTAAAATAATCTTATACACTAGCCCACTATAATAGTCCTTTTTTTTTAAATATGTAGCCGGCACGATACATGTAATAATATAACATATTGGAACCTCGATTTATCGTTTTTCAAATGACCCCAAAAGCTATAAATGTAGAAAAATCATAAATTTACTATCATTGTTCTTGTTTGGCCAGAGCTGAAAGTGAGGACGATGAATACGGGAAAACGATGAATATGTGAACATACAATACAATCTAATTTATGTGACACGAAATGTTAAAGAATAATAATTGCCGTTTATACAGCGATTAATACCATAAATAAGAATAATATTGCCAGTGTGCGTTAAATCAATCTGCCACAGGAGTATGTTCTAGCCCATATAACGTAGCCTTCACGTGAAATGCGGCCCAAGAGAAAATTAGCTTGATTACTACTGCCTTCATTTAATGTATGTAAGCCACAAAATGGGTCACAATGAGCTTTCAGACGTTCTTTTTTAATTACCTTTCGAAATCGCGTATGAAAAATGTATGAATTTTCAGGCGTGTCCATCTGCACGTAGAAGGGCGCCGTCAGTAGACAGCGAGTGCAACGAAGGGCTCCCAGCGCCACCAAGCAGGCCATCATCCTTGCCGAAGAGATCAGACCTTCGACCTTCAGTCCCGGCCACACCGCCCATCCACCTCTCCAGTGTGATATGCAAGAAGCCAGGAACAGCCAGCAGTATATTCGAGATAAACCATACCGCAAGACGGTGACTCTGCCATCCTGGTATTGCAGCTGAAATTTTTCCCTGAAATTATATAATTGTACGATTAATTATTAAATTAAGGTTTATTATTTTAGGACAAAATTAAAAAAAGGAAAGAATTATAAAGGGATAATTCTTTTTTATAAAGAATTGAAAAGCTCTTAATATCGTCTCATCTATCAGTCATTTATAAATACAGCTTCTTGATATTTTTATAAGCGATTCTTGCAGCATGTGATCTTACACTGACATGTTACTAAGCTCATTGCAATTCTTCTCTAATCACATAGATAAACTGAACGTTTTACAATCTGATCTCTCTTGATTACTTCTAAATTAGAAGACATCTTTCCTGAAATAATCGATAATTTGAAAAGTAGAAGTGTTTTTAGGATCAATGGAGGCAATATCAAACGGTTGAAAAAATCAGCTTATATAAATACATATGTATAAAAATTCGCTGGAATCAGTTTAAGTTTAGTTAGCAAGAGTTTACGTATGATTTAGAAATCTTATTTATTTGTACTATTTTTTAGATAAATAAGATATTTACAATACAATTGAAATATTAATGAGGTCTATACATCCTTAACATTTAAAGCTACCAACAACTAAAATGACAGATTTTAAATCCCCGCGTCGTTCTATGACATTTTGACATTTAATCCCTTTAATTCCGAGGGCTCTGAAAGCCGAGGACCGAGGACCCCGGGGGCCGTAAATGGCGATGGCCCCGATGCCTTACATTCTTTTGCTTCAAGGTAGTAGTAGTGGTCTATTGATTTTAGAGGATTAGATTTTTGGTCTAACAGCCTCTGGGTCTCAGTTTGTAGATCTGAGTTTTTTTTTGTTTTTTTTTGAGTATTATTCTATTTTTTTAATAATAACCGAGCTTCTGTTTTTTTTTAATGCTCTGTTGCTTCAAGGTAGCTACGCGCCTGTAAAAATAAGATCTATTTTTCATTATCAGTAACATTTTTTCTCTGAAACTTACAAGAGCTTTTGTTGAAAGCTCTCGCTAAATCTAATTCCTTCTTTATTTTGTTTCAGAATCACTTAAGATGATATTTTTTAGTTGATCGGGGACAGTCGATCCAATTGATAATCCATCGTGATTTACAAAGATCTGATCCATTAGTGGCTTTAAAGCTTCGTGATCTAATTTTGGAAAGCTCTTGATTTTGGATTGTTCTTGGACTACGTATTACCATTTTATTTCAAAGCATTCATGGCATTTTAAAACTTCATCGGACTTATACAATATATCGAAAATGTGTGGGTCTTAAAAAATATTTCGGAGAAGAATATTCAGAGAATTATTGAGAATGTTTAGAAAAATATTAACAACATCATGAAGTTGCTTAAAATATTTTTTTAAAGAATTTCGCATGAAATTCGATTTATGACCGTAGTCTTCGATTTTCGGATAGTTTTTATATATATTATCTGAAAGTTATTAACAACGATCCCGAATCATCTCTCCATATTTATTATTCATTATGTTTATGTGTTTGTGATGTACACGGTCGGTCAAATAGTAAAACTACCATTCTTGTTTACCCTCAACCCCAACGTGTTCTAATTCTATTCCGCGCATAAAACCATCTGAGTCATTGAACCTAATATCTATGGCGAAAATATCCATATTAATTCGTTGCAAATATCTCAGACACATCGGCTTTTATTGCGCGTCGGCCATTGTTTATAGTCATTATCAAAATTCATTAGTTTAGGCCCGTAGTATAGGATTTTATTGCAAGTTTATTCGGCGAATCGCAATTAGACGTGCGAATAAAATTCGCATTCTGTTTTTGATTGAACGTCGATGGGTATCGGAGGATTAATTATTTTTTCGTGCTAAATTATTGGACGTAAGGATTCTGCGTGGCATGTACGCTTCCAGCACACAGACGTAAGCCTTGTATTTATTAAATTACATATTACAAAATTATAGAGTGGAATGAAACGGACAAATTGCCGACGACATAATTAATCTAACGATGCTTTACAGAAAAAAAAACGGCGAGAAAGAACACGCGAAAATAATGTAAACCGGGCGTTTCATTGACTGGGGAAATTTTTCAGGACATAAGAGGTCGATGCATAAATAACGTATTTGTATACAGGGCGAGTTTTTATATAAATCCTCTTTATTAAAAGATCTGACATTTAAGGTCAAAGAAAATATACATATATGTCATTGATTACATTATAAGTTTGGCAAAAGCATAATGCATCAATGTCAATAATTAGAGTTCGGCAATTTGAGAAAATTGAAGAAATTCATAAACGGTCGATGAAAGCTCCGGAAAACTGATCCAGATGATTTTGACCCCTCCATTCGAAGTAAAGGTTTTACCGTTTAAAAAAAATAATAATCAGAGGGTGCCAGATCTGGAGAATATGGTGGATTTGGCAGTATATCCCATCCAAGCTATAAATGCTTTTAACGAGCTAACAAACTTGTATGAGGTCTCGCATTATCTTGGTGGAACACTACACCCTTTCTATTGATGATAGTACACTTCAGAATTGATCGTTGTGTTGTCCGGTAGAAGCTCAAAAAAACGTTTCCTTTAAAATCCCACCAACAGATAGCATCACCTTTTTTTATTAATCTCGGGGCAGCTAATCTTCCGGCGTTTGTGTGTGCCGCACAATCTGGCCATATGGACGGCGCGTCTCTTATGATAAGTTCCTAAGACAAGTCTTCGGTACTGGAAATGAGAATCTCTGTAATGATGAAAGTATGCTGCTAAAGATTTGGTACGACGATATGAAGATAAGTAGGAAGGTAAGAATGGATCTGCCTTGTTCCGGTCAAAACCCAGATTTTATCCATGTTAAGTGTGGATAGACAAAGTTGTACAGGTTCAATGACTGATTTTTAATGTGGTGCTACCGAAGCACGTGGAAGGTTCTGTGAATAAAAAACGTCAAGAATACAACCGTCCTTCAACTTCTTCACAAGGAGCATCAAAACCTATACAAATGTGTACTTTCGACATATCATTCGTGGAACAAAGTATCGCCTTCTGCAAGAAAAGAGAAAGGTAAACGGTGGTTGAGGATAAAGAGTTGTTGAGGCTCCGTAACATTCGTAACAACTGGACTAGATTGGGAGCTCCAGAACTGTTCCAGCTTACCAAAAATCGACAATTGTATAGAGAAAAAAACAAGGACGTAGATCTCCTACGTCCGAAAACGGACAAGGCATTTGAAGTAGAACGAATAGGCTGCTCGCCATGGGTTTGTTCGGCGAACTACTTTCAGTAAGGATGACCGATTTATAACATTATAAATGGTGTTGACGGCGGAGAATAAAAGCATTCGATTTTCCCGGTGTTCCCTTTTGTTCTCAGTCATTTCCGTCGCTTTCTGTCCGCAATAAAATAGATTCTGAAAGAACTGCCTTTCTTGGTTTGAATACTTAAAACAGTAGCGCACAAACAGGGTCCGGTGCCTGTGTGCAGAACTTCAATTAGCCCCTATGCGTCTGGTGTGCTTGAAAAGACGAACTATGGGCAATCACATATATTATTATATATTATTTAATGTCGATTTTAAGAAATGGCGCTTGTGTGCGTCGCACAATCTGGCCATATGGACGACGCACTCCTGACTTGAAGACGTCACATTAGAGTAGTGCGTTGAACGATGTATTTGTTTACAACATAAAAAATAAATCAAGCACTGAAGACAGCATCTTGTAAATTGAAATTGTGTTTTTTTAACGCGATCTCATTTTTCAATGGCGCAACTAGAAATATGTCAAAAAAATGGAAACCAACTGCTTTAAATATAAACGAGACAATAAATCGACAGTTGATTAGTGTTTAAGGCTCTTCTTTTTCTAAGAAGCGAATTGCTATTACCACTTAATATTTTTTTATATTATTTAAAATGTAAGAACACTGGAAAATAAGATTTTTTCAATGTCAATTGCGATAAAATATCGCGTTTTTTGCATAACAGAAAATTAGTAAACTAGAAAACGTTTAACCGATCCGTCACGGCGGCTCGAAACCAACTGCGTCGTCCGAAGGGGGTCTATTTACAAAGAAAAATAGACCTTTATTTAAAAATGGATTATTCTAAAAATAAAAATAGTTATTCATGATGTGCTTCATAATTTGGATTTTTTAACTAATCAATATGACGCGTAAACGATAACGTTCTTCATGTCTAGTCGCAGACTGAGCTCTCGCAGCATGTGTCACTCGTACGTTTCACCCGCGATCGAGAAAAAAACATAGCGAATATTGTTGTTTTTATTTTTATTTCGCAATGGCGGACAATAAAGATCAATGATTATTTATGCAATTTATTCTTTAGACTTTAGACAAAAGCATGGGGCCCAAATATACGAAATATCGACACGGCTAGGTTAAAAGAGTTTATTTCTAAAAAAAAAATCGACGAGCAAGAGACTACAGAAAAGAGATTTCTAGTTTCTTAAATCATCGAAAAAATCGGAAAACTGTAGAGAAAATCTATCTTATTTAAATAAAAAATGTGGATAATATTTCGAAAACGTCTATACAATCAAACCTCGATCCATCGTATTCCCACATTCATTAATCATATCTATAGTCTCGTCAAACAATGTATTTATCGCTTTTTATTTGGTTCCTTAAAAAACAATGAAGTAAACATAATAAAGTAATTGCAAAATGGTAGACAGGATAAAATGGAAAACAAGGCGTCATCAGTGCATTAATCCTATATATAGAGCTTTTCTAATGTGGAATAAGCCATATTATATTTGTACAAACAATAGGCATTATATCATAATTATTTTAATTAATTACCCGAAAAATATGACCCATTTTCTCAAATTATGTGAGCCGTAGATTATAATTACGATGTAATAGAATAAGATCCACTAGGTCAATTATCGCATCATTAAAATTACGCTCGTCTTAAATGCATCTTTATTTGCGGTTGACTAGCAGTTCGTCCATACTAAATGCACATGAAAATATGTCGCTGATGCAATGCATGTGAATTTATGTTACCTCAGAATGGCGAAGCATGTGTGCAGAAATATTCCGCAGACTGCAGACGGCCAGCTGAGAAAGTACTGAGGGTACAAGTCCATCAGCCTCCACAATCCGTGCCAGCACGCGATCGCCAACGGTCCGATCAGGGTGCAGCTCATCACCTGGTCGGCCACGGCCCATCGCCTCTTCGTCTCGCCGTTGCCGATGGCGTCGTCTTCGGGCGATCGTCCGTCTTTAACATTTTCCTCGACGCTTCCCAAGCCCTCGCACGTCACTTTCAGATATAATTCGCTTGTGGCTTCGTTGAAGTTCGGATCGACTTTGTTCGCGTTCGGCACTGAGCTTCTATGATCCGGCGAGTGCTTGATGACCGTCTCCAGACTCATGGTCGATTTTTTCGAATCCGACACGCTGTAATGCTGAAACGATGTCAAGCTCTTCGCGTGCGATTTGTCGTTTTTCAGATTGTTCTTGTGCGAATTGGAGTTTTGTTCCAGCGTCTTCAGGCACGCCATGCTCATCTGCTTCCTCTGCAGCCGGCGCCTGTCGTAATTGTCGGTGCTGAACGATGCCACATTGTCGTCGGACGACAACTTCATTGTCGATTGTAAAAATTTCTTGATGCCCTCGCCATTGTGCTCACTGGTGAGGGGGATGATGTCTTTGAACGAGGCGTCACCGTGCACAGTCATTTTATCACATTAATTAATTCACAGCTTTTTTTTCAGGAAGTGTTACACGTATATCATCCGCAAATGAGAGTCGGGCTAAGACTGAAAAAGGCTCCGCGGGCAATGTGAGATGTAACGAGTTTGCTCACACACACACACACGCACGGATCTAATGTATCTCACCCCATCTCATACGTTTTCAATGGTAATATATAATTTTGCGTTAAATTAATTATTTTCTTTTTCAGCTGAAGGTAATTTATTATGTCATACTTTTAAAAAGTGCATTTTATGCAAGTTGTAAGTTGAAAAAAAATGTATCTGTTAACATTTGGTTAAAGTTTTAATGAAACAGCTGTGATGAGACGACAATTCAGCGCCAAAAATTGTGTTGGTTATAACAATTGGAAAAAACTATTAAAACTCTCAAAGAAATTATTTCTCGAATAACTTCTTTAATATAAATCCAACGTGTCATTTTTAGGATTTGTCAAAAAAAGTCTAAAGAATAAATATTATAAATAATCATTAAACTTTATTGTCCGCAATAGCGAAAAAAATAAAAACAACAATATTCGCTTCTCTAGCCACGGCCGCGATATTTCTCTCGCTCGCATCCTGTACGATGTGTCGAGTGCGAGTGAAACGCGAGAATTTGGCGGCCAGTCTACCGGCGACATGTCTTCAGTCCGCGGTGGGATATCGCCGGGTGTGCGTGTGGTTTACGCGTCATATTGATTTGTAGAAAAATCCAAAATATTAATTTTTAAAAAAAAAACTCATGGTATTATTGATGAAGATTTCATCAATATATTGAATTGAAATGCTTGGAGTCTATTTTCCATTATTAATAGACCCCCTTCGGATGACGTGGTTGGTTTCAAACCGCCGTGACGGATCGGTTAATATTAATTCTCGATCAAGTCTTGATTTGTAAGTTCTTTAACAACATTTTCCAAATTCTTTCAATTTTTCTTTAATTTCTTGGGTAACACTGGTTCTTAAATAATGCACTTTGAAGTTGGCAACACCGATTAGATCCATAGCTTGTAGAATGCATGTGGTATTGAGAGGCAATAAAGTGCTGCTTTTATTAAATTTTTTCAAAACTTTATATATAGATTGTAGTCATAGAAATTTCCATCATTTGGAAAGTACAACATAAGATGAATACGTTGGATGTTCTAAAAATTCAAATTAAACTTTTTAATGTTTACCTGGACTATGTTGAGTAAAACGACAATTCGGCGAGGTACAAATCAACGCCGACGATTGCGCCCCACCTCGAACAAAACCAGAATTTTAGAGAAGCTCCTAGTTTTTATTTATATTTACGATAAATGGATGGCATAACATAAAATCCGAAGCACCACTCCCTCATATTCTAAAGATGGGAATGAGTCTCTCGCGCTCACATCCCCCCCCCCCTCCCAGATTCATAATAAATTCCCAGAATTCATAGATTTTCGCTGGAGGATTAACCTATCGTAATAATATGTATGTTACCTACAAGCTATGATTTTAGTTACATCCTTATTACCATTTTAGAGCATCCACACGTCTCATCAGCATTGGAAATTGTATTATTTGGCGTCGTTCTCTACCATAAAAGTATCTTTCCACTCTTTTAGTTGTCAATTGTCAATATTAACTTCTTTACAGAATCATTAATCAACTTTAATTCTATAGGTTTATCCAAAAATACATAATTGTATTTACAACATACCCTTTTTACAGCTTACTTATGCACTGGTTTAAATAAAATATGGCCAAAATCATTTCTGTGCAGATATAATAAAACTGTCTGAGAAAATAATAATATTAAAAACATAGACTCTTAGTCCACTTTGGAGTTATCAGTGTTTTTTGTGGTTCAAAAAAACGTTGCTAAAAACCTTCAAAACTTTGGAGCTGCAAAACCTGCGAGTTTTTGGATTTTCGATGTTACAATTTTTGCGTTAAGAATGCCTAAAGCCGAAAAAGGTTTAGAAATTTAAAACCTCTGTTAGTTATGCTGTGATTAAACAACATTTATGATATATTAAAATTTTTTCTATAACCACAATAAAATGTATACTAATTAATATCACCCAAAACTCTTGAGTATTTTCATGTCAATGTCAATTATTATCCATGTTTAATAAAATCTTGAAGCGGTGATTATTCAGATGGCCGTAGTCCGCCCAATACTGTATGTTTTTATTCCACAGAGTCTAGAGTTCGTTGACGGTGAGATTTTCCATCGGCCATCTGTGCGCTAAGCGTTAATTCTATCCGTTCGTGTCAACAAATATTTATGTAAGAGAATATTACAAATATCGTTAGCGTAAAAGAAATTAATTGCACAGATGCAAATTTTAAATATAGATCACGACTAGAATTTAATTACCTATTCAATTACAATCGCCAGGGATGTAAAACTCGTTAGCAAATTGCCTCATCGAGAAAATTATCCGAGACGTATCGGCACAATCTATGAAATTATTGCAAACGTTACCGACGAACACATTGTTAAATAATAATAATATTTTAAACGACAGAAATAATAAATAAGAACATGTCGTAAAATTTATTATAATGTCTTTATACATTTTTAATATTCAACATTTGTAAGCAAAATATATGTATAAGAATAACTACAACACTATATTATATAATATATATTAGGCAAAATGGATAATAATAATTATAATATATAACGTCGAATTTTTATCCTGATTAAAATTCACTAATGGACTGTCGAAATAATCCTATCGGCTACAAATGGCAACATCAAAAAATCAATATCCGATTATAAACAACGTCTGTGCGGGATTATTTTAAAGTTTAAACAATACGGACCTTAGTTTGTAACTTAGATATATATCAACTATGTAAAAATCAGTACAATGTATTCGATTGAATTAGAAGTATTAATAGATCGTAGATATAATCTTATTAAGTGCATATTAAAAATAATTATAATCTGATTGATAAGAGCTTTTGACGTAATTAGATTAATCGTAATATCGATGAGACTGTTGTTATGTTTTTTTTTTATATAGATTATTTAGAATGTGAATATCACAACGATACAAATATAAATAAAATCATAATACAGATGCAAATATTAATAAATTGAGCAAATATTAATTACGATAGTATTAAAAAAAAATATCTGTAATATCATCGTTAAATTAAACATAATAAATAAGCAAAAATCAGTTTTGATATCAAATTAAAACCGTTATCCGATGAGTATAAGGCGATATATTTAAACGTGCTATCACATCACATCGTTTACATATAGTAAAAGTAGTCAAAATATTATTAGTATAGTCCGTTGTTGAAAAACTATGAACAATTTGAACTACGTGGATATGTTTGTGCAATATTAGGAAGTATATATAAAATAAACGTTCATTTTGTTATTGTTAATATACGAAAGCGTTATCAGTATGTTTTTATACATACGTATTATTAATATAAAAGTATAATCTAATTTATTCCTGTTGCCATTATTTGGAAGACTTCTACGTACAGATAAATATTTTATTTATTTTCTACGACTCGATAAAATACTATGTATATTTTATAACAATCCGCACACGGCATGAGATACGCTAGAAAATTAATTAATCGTAAAATACTGTCGAATACAAATACGTCTAAATATTTTTATTGAATTAATATATATATTAAATATATGAATAATTTTCCTTGCATAGTATAATCACACATATTATAGTAATACGTTACGTAGAATAATCATGCAAAAAACATCAATTATGATTGTATGTGTCGAAGGCGTTTTCAATAAATTATTATTCGTTTGAGATTTGACGTAATAAATCATACGTCGAGAATAGTACCGTACGTAAAAGTAAGTAAGTACCGTACGTAAAAGTAAGTAAGTACCGTAAAAGCTCTTTGAAAATTTTTCACTATGTATCGTTAGTTTAAGTATATATATATACATATATTAATATAAGTATAATGTAATTTATATAGAAAAATCACATCATGTAAAATCACAAATACGTAGTATATATATAAACTGTGCAAATTTATTAATACGTGTATAATGTAAACTAATTACATATGTAGAGGGTAAATACGTAAGTAGATTTAATCGTTGTCGGTGCGTTTTTTTGATTTTTTCTTCTTCAACGGCTTCAACAGTGATTCTTCGGATATGGTTTCTCGAGAGCCACGCTGTCCGGTGTCGATGCACTGAAATCATCATGATATCGTTATCGTTTAATCGTATTATTCATATTTATTGGTGACTTACGTCCGATACCGTGATTCTATCCGAGCTGATTTGATCCGGTTGCCTCCACGGCATGAAATTCGGATATTCGGACGAGTTCTTCCATGCGGGATATGCCAACGCGGCTTTCTCTAACTTTCTCGCTAGTTTCGGCGCCAACGTCTGGGTTACGCTGTTGACTAGCCATATCGGAAGATGTCCCTGAGGATCCGTCTGTGAAATGTATCCCAATATGCTACCGCAATCGCTCTCCGATGCTGCTCTCACTACAAACCCTGTCAAATGTGAAATGGCCCTGAAAAATATCAAATATTTATACAATTGTACGGACGGATTGTATCGAATAACGTTTACCTAACGTAACCCTTGCGAGGAGGATAATTTTTATGGAAGACAGAGTGATTTAGGATCATTTGTTCAGTGCCGGTATCCAACCACGATCGTTGCAGTACAAAATCTCTATTTTTTAAAGGCGACGGACACGACACTGAAAAATAAATACATTTTATAATATTACATATTATTTTTGTGTAAAATATTGAGATAACAGCCATGTTATCGTTAATTATGTTTAATTCTTCGTATTTTTTTTTAATGATTTAAGATAATTTTAATTTATGAGGCTGTTTAACGATGATGTTTTGACTCACTTGCATAATATCCGACATCGTTGTTGATGTTCAGATATCCGATGTCCTCTGAGCAGAGCATATGGGTGTCCCAGTGCGGTCTGTAATTCGGATCATGTAACACGTCGTACAACGTGTTGGGTTGGACGCCGCCAAAGACGGCCACCACCTTGACCAGGTTGAGGCCGGAGCCGGGGCCCGGATCCGCGGGACGGGTCCAGACCCTGACTCCGCCCTTGTCGTACTCGGGCTTCCATCCCCTGTGCTCGTCGACCATCCGCTTGAGCTTTGCAAAGTCATCGTCTTCGGCCACCCTGACGATGCCTACCTCCATTGCTCGCCGCTTGTCCACCTAGGCCGTCTCCGGTTCATTGTTTTATTATTTGCACATAAAAAAGGCACTCTGCGGTTTCGTTGATATGAATCCAGGGTCGGCACTAGCTTCTGATTAGATATCCTATCTCGTGGGAGAGCCGTGCACTTTGTTGTCGGTCGGCACATTCGGAATTCGCTCCTGAAATCTGGGGTCCAACACCGTGGGTCGATGAATCCGAGGTTTGATAGAAAAATACGTGGAATTTTAGCTCTTCTCAAAAATATTCATTATTTATCGTTCATCGATATTTATATTGTCTCCTTCAAAGTAATCCCTATTAGATACCTCGCTTAACTTAGCTGTGCCGATGGGGTCTATTTGGAACCCCAAGTTTTTGATTTTTTACGATTAACTCTATTAATATAAAACCTACATGTCACAAAATTTTTATATTTGTTTAAAAATCTAAAGAATAAATATTGCTTGAAACGCTTGGGGTATATTTTCATAGTAAATGGACCCCATCGGGCGACGCCGTTGGTTTCAAGCCACCGTGACGGCTTCAAAATTTTGTGAAAATGCACAATTGCTTTATTAGGGCAATGGTTCTTAATGCACGATGCAACAGTTTCCAATGCTTTCAGCATTTCTCTTATTGGGTCAGTAGATGTTGTGTTGCTGTTACCATCTCTTCCTCTGACAAATTCTCTTTCACTACTTCTTGCTGAGATATACAATCCAACTCTTCGGTTGTAAGCTCTTGGCTGTGCTTTTCATAAGCTCATCGATATTATTGTTATCCACATCCAGTCCCATGATCTTAGCCAAAGATTCATTCTCTTTGACTACAGGCTATACGGGTACTGTCTCAAACTCCTCAAAGTCACATTCGACAACGTTCTTCCACGGAGAAATGAGCGTTCTCTTGGTTACCCCTCCCCACGCCTTTTCGGTCATCTTGAGTTAATGTGGAAGATATATTTCCAAAACTTATATGGGACTCCTTCTCGCTTTTCAATGTTGTCTTTTTGCCAATGCTTATGACTTTTTCTTCAGTGACATTTTTGCAAAATTTGTTTGACTCTAGACAAAAATTCACAAATAATATGTCTGAACACAAGTTTGGAAACATGTGTGATCCTTTCTTCCCCTCTTCTCGTCACTCGTTAAGCGAAATACGATCTTCATAACCTCAATTTTTTTGAAATAACTCGTCCCTCACGATCGCTTCGGGGTAATAAGAAGTCACGGTAGGTCGTGTCTGACGAATACGAACAAGAAATGAAGTCTGAGTAGGTGCATTATCGTCCTACAATTATTTTATTATTATTTAAATGGCCTTCTTACATGAGGCGCGTCTTTGCCACCTGGAGAACACTGAGCGATCTCCACCGGCCCTGGACTTCTTCTATCCACCTTCCAAGCATCAGCAGAAACGCGTCCGTCTTAACGCTGATGCCAGGACTGCGATTGTTGTCCACCAGGTTAACTAGGCTCTTCGAATACGGGTCAAGTTACTAGCCGTAAGAGCTGAGCTGCCAACGCGCGTTTTGAAACCATGGTGTTTTTTTGGAATTGCTTCACGCAAACGACGTGGAACTTCTAGATGAGTGTGGCAAGGACTCATGCTTTGACACTGAAATTGAAGTAAACAGTGAGCAGAATCTTCACAATCGATCGAACATGACATTTTTTTCGGTCATAACTCTTCAACAAGCTACCATGGGACGATTATGTCTCAGTTTCGACGATATAACCATATACCATTAGCAGTTATGATCCGTTTAAGCAGTTCTGGACTATCATTGACTTCATTTAAAACTCCTTTGGTTGAAATATAACAATTTTTGCTGCCACACATCTCATGCCCAAAACATTTGAGCTAAAAGATATGCCAATATCATCATCAACGACTCTGCGATTGATTTGACGATTGTCTTTCATTATTTTATTAATTTTTTGGTCGTTTTCAACGATTGTTGATGGGCTAGGACGTCCAAGGGGCTTGCCATCTTCAACCCCACCACGCCTCGTAAAATGGTTTTGTATTACTTGTACATGCTATTTTTATTTTTATATTCAATATTTCCAATACTATTTATTTCATTTTTAAGGAAAAATTTTATGCGAATAAATTTAATCAGGTATATTCGAATTCTATATGAACCTCAAGTCTCGATTTACGTAAATTATTAAACCTTTGATTTAGAAATAAAATGCTCTTGATATTATTACTCTAATAATCGAATCGTGGTGTGAAAAAAAGGTTCCCAAGCCCTGCTGAAGTGTCACGTTTGGAAAATCAATAGTGATGCTCCACATCCACGAATACTTAACACTGTCAAAATGCTCATATTCATATAAAATCAATTATCATCGTAATAATAATGATGTAATATGGAAAAAATGTTTACTGCGATGAACTATTTTTAATGATCTTATCACTATGTAAGGTCAAGTTATTATTGAAGAAAATCCATGCGATGACGCAAACCATATGTTAAACATACTCTTCAATATAACGCAGCTTGAGGATGTTACCACATTTGATAGTTCAGTTGATAATCATTTTTTCGAACGACTAATTGCGATTATATAATTTATGTATAATCAGTTCTTATCGAAATTATTTTACGATCGACCGTACTTGCTGTCGGACGGTTAGTAATACTTTATATATAGAATTGGATATTTTCAAATCATGCTATTCGATATTTGTTATGTATAGTCATAATTCAATGGCGTCGAATTATTTTATCAATGAATCATTGTTTGGTTTGTTGTTATGATACCGATGCGTTGACGACATATCTGCGCATGTGATAATTACAAGAATACGTATCTAATAATAGCATCTGCAAATATGTGCAATATTCAATATATATTTTGAATTACATATATATAAAATAATATAATCCACCCCCCCTTTTAAATATTATAATAATAATTGTTATTATCATTTATATCTAGTTTTTATAATATATTTTGATGTTATGTATATTATTTGTATCGTTATTTTTATTATTATTATTCATATCTGTAGATTGGTGGTAGTAGTGTTCGAGTGCATGCTCGGCGATTGAGGTGTTATAATCTGGTTTGACATGAGTGTGACAGTTGCTTGCGGAGAAGGCGCTCTCGTTCAGGAGGTGCAGCGCTGGCTGCAGCAGGACCGCGTAAGTGCTCCGCCCCCGTATTCTCCCTCTCATTCCCCCTCCTCTCCTCCGCCTCTTTACATACTAACTGTCAAAATACCGGTCGCCGGTATACTGTCAATCAAACGTCAGATCATATGCTACGTTCGATGAAAGTCATAATAATGAATGAAGGTCATATTAATTGGCATAGTAAATAATTCGAATGTATTTATATTGGATATACATATTTTTCAGTGTGAAAAAACACGCTTGGAGATACAAGAGTGTCAAAAGAACGAACAATGGGACAAGTTGGAATCTGTGCTCCTCCGCGGGCGATTGGAGTTTGGTACGGCTGGTTTACGGGGACCCATGAAAGCCGGCTACGTCTGTATGAACGATCTAGTTATTCTGCAAACTGCACAGGTAATTATCGGTATATCAATCAAGGCCAAAACAGCCACTGTATATAAATATAATTAAATAAAAATAAAAAATATTTATATCCAGGGTCTTTGCGAATACGTAAAAGCGGCTTGTACACCTGAACAACTTAAAATAGGCATCGTCGTCGGATATGATGGTCGATACAACAGTAAGCGGTAAATAATCATCATCATTTTTAATATTAAAGGAACCGAGAAGTAATCAAAATTCCTTCAATGTGCTTCAAATTTCCTTCCGTGCATAGTTAGTTTGTGCCGAGATTCGCAAACAATTTTTTTTTATACCAAGGGGAAATATATCAAGGCCATGAGCTAACTAACTCGAGCGAATGAAACAAGAGCTCATAAAAAACTGTTTTGGTCAATAACAAAAAAAAGGATCTTTCAACACGACAACACGAGGCCTCACTCTGCAAAAATAACAGAGAAAAAAAATACGAGAGCTTAGATTGGAACCTTTAACTCATCCACCCTATTCGCCATCGTACTACCACCTCTTCAGATCGTTAGATCTGATTTATTAATTTAATAATGTTGGAGAAGTGAAAGCGCACTTAGAAAAGTTTTTCAATGAAAAATCTAAGAACCTTTTTAAAAAGGGAATTGAACAACAAAAAAAAATTTTGATTACTTTTCGGTATCCCTAATAATATAAATCAATAGAATAATCGTAACTAATCGATTTATAGATTCGCCGAGCTCACAACGCGAGTGTTCACAAGATCGTCAATAAACGTAGTTTATTCGGCGATACGTGTCCAACGCCGTGGGTTTCGTTTGCGGTTAAATACTACAAAGCGGCAGCCGGTGTTATGGTTACGGCATCGCACAATCCGAAAGAAGACAACGGATATAAAGTGTACTGGAGCAACGGCGCTCAAATCATCGGACCTCACGATAAGAATATTGAAGCGGCGATATTAAACAATTTAGCGTATGCGTCTTCATTAATTCTATATGTCATATTTATGTCTGATTTTTTAGTTAGTTTAATTGTTTTAGAGTCGATGAAGATATGTGGGATACGGACGGAATCCGTTCACATGAACTCGTGTCGGATCATTTGGATGAAGTGTCGTCGGAGTATTTGGCGAGATTGCACAAGAGCATAAACCCCGATGTGTTCATGTACATATTGAAGGCTCAATTTCCGTTTGTGTATAGTGCAATGCATGGTGTCGGATATCCGTACATAGAGAAAGCTTTCAAACGTATGGGATTGCAGGTGAAATATTATTTAAATATGTCTTTATAAATTCTACCCTATTGTCTTCAGGAGACAAATATTGCTATGCATTTCTTTAACTAGAATAAATATATATATATTTGAAGTGCAATCAATGCAATAATACCACGGAAACAATTATTTTTCGTCGATTTAATGAAGTTAATGGAAAAAAATCCACGTTGTACAACATGTCATTTAGCTGAAAACCTTAATATCTCACAATCAATTATATTTCGCGGTTTACGAAGGCTAATAAGTTTAATGAGCTTCAAATTAAAGCTTTTGCAAATCAAATTAAACATAGAACAACCGTTCATATATGTACAGTAAACCCCCCTATAACGTCAAGATAGGTACCACATTATAGGGGAGACATTATAGGAGGTTAAGGTTTTTCAATTTTATTTTTTGATTTGAAGGAAATCAGTAAAATTTTAATTTTAATTTTAATTTTTTTGGTAATTTTACGTTTATTTACATTACCAGCGCAAATGACTCGACTCGCGTGATGAGCGATATTCTTTCGTATTTTGGCTGACGTAATCTTCCCGCAACTTGCGGGCAGGGAAGATTAACGTGACATTTTATTGGTTCATTTTATAAAATTATAAAAACGTTTTCAAAAATTTATGTTATAGGGGGGATCGACGTTATAGGAAAGAACTGCTGCAAAGTTATAGGGGGAAACGTTATAAGAGTGTACATTATAGGGGGGTTTACTGTAATTTATGTCACATCTAATCTTATAAACCGGCATAGTCCGTCCGTATCATTTCCGTGCTCTCGATATTGTGCTATCTTTCTTACGTAAAGTGTGCCACAAACACATTTTACGCGGGAAATGGTTCCCGCCAAAAGTCGGTGACATCATCGTCACCTGGACAAGTCACATCCTTGGATATATGGATGATCCAATTTTGTTAATTTTAAATTTGTAATTAACCTTTACGTTCCGGTGTAAAGAATGGCATCGCCCGATGGGGGGACCTAAAGTCCCCCCTAAGGTTAGGAATATTTTCTTAAATATGTAATGTTATTCAAGTAAAATAAAAATCATGGGAAATAAAAAAATACCCCATAGGACCGGTAAGGTTAAACCTGTATGAGGTCTTATGTTGCCACGGAGAAATATTACTCTAAGCCAAGCATAATTACTGTCTAGCCATTGACCCGACCTCTTAATTTTCTGCAGGCCCGTCAACTCATGCAGCGCCCATTTATCCATTTTTTTTACGCCTATGGTATTTAGATGTCGTGAAGTGGTTATATGGCTGATTTCAAGGTCTACTGCTAGTCTCTGAACAGTCATTTGTGGAGTGTCTTTCATCGTCGACGATAGTTTAAGGTTTTCCATGGAGTTTAATTTTGAGGTTGATATTCCCAGTAAGAAATTTTTCAAACCAAAATCGGACATTCCTTTGTTTTATAGAGTATCCTGTCCAAAAGCCAAATCGATATTTTTTCTATTGTGTTTTGACTTGAAGTCATATATAAAATGTAGTGTAAATCTCTTGTTAGCAGCGTAGTTGTAGTATAGAGGCAAAAAAAACCTTTCTGACATAAAGACAACTAAGACTCACGGTTATGGCACTTTATTTTGTTCATATTATGATGAGAAACGGAAATTATTGATGACTTGATATATCGACTGCGTTATATTAATATTTGTATTGTTTTAGCCGGTGATTCCGGTGGAAGAACAAGTATATCCAGATCCCGATTTTTCAACGGTAGAATTTCCTAATCCCGAAGAGCCCGCTAGTTTGACGTTGTCTCTAAAACTCGCCGAACAGAAAAATTGCACCGTCGTTCTCGCCAACGATCCGGACGCCGACCGTTTAGCCGTAGCCGAATATCAACAAGAGTACGCATAGCGATTAATTTAATTTATCATTGTTGAATGTCTCGATTAATTTTTTTCATGCATAATAGTACAAACACTTGGCATATATTGACGGGAAACGAGGCCGGCGCTTTATTAGGCTGGTGGATCCTTCATAATTTTTTAAAACAACGGCCGGAAGTGGATCCGAGTTCGGCCACGTTGCTCGCCAGCGCAGTCAGCAGTAAAATGTTACGTGCGATCGCCGCCAAACACGGAGCAACCTTCATCGAAACGCTCACCGGCTTCAAATGGATGGGTTAGTAGTCAATATTACGAATAAATATTCATGCAAATCAATTCGATTCGATAATTGTAGGTGGAAAATCCGTTCAGTTAGCGAATTCCGATAAGTTTCCGATATTCGCATTCGAAGAAGCGATCGGTTTCATGTGCGGCGTGGAAGTGCCCGACAAAGACGGAATCAGCGCCGCCGTCCACTTTGCGTCGCTATGCAGCTATTTGAAAACGCAAGGAAAAACTTTGCTCGACCAATTGGACTGGCTGTATACGGAGTACGGGTATCACATCACGGATAACTCGTATTATATATGCCACGATAAGGAAGTGTTCACAAAGATATTCACCAATTTACGAAATTATGCGGGGACTTCAGACGTACGTTTTAAATCGTCGTTTAACGTTTTATCAATTTACTACGTCGTATATTTAATTGTTTTAATTTTCAGTATCCGAAGAGTTTACGCGATTGGGATATCTGTAACGTGAGAGATTTAGGCGTAAAGGGGGATCCCGACGCTCAGAGCGGCACCGGTCTCGATAAGCTGTTGTCGTCAGGGCAGATGTTGACGTTGACGTTTACAAATGGCCTTGTTGCCACCATCCGAACTAGCGGCACGGAACCGAAAATTAAATATTATACGGAATTGTGCGCTAAACCTGGCCAAGGGTATGCCGTTAAAAAATTGTACACCTTATCCTTTTTTACGCGGATTTTTCATTTAATTCTTAGTCAATTATCGTTACTCTGGATGCGTTCTGTTGCATCTAGCACACTGCTTATTTAACATAACTATAGAAAATGACATAAGAGACTCTGATGAAGTCATCGGTGTGCAGTGCGAATAACTGCACGATGTTTAGGATTTATTAAGAACGTTCATTTGAAAGGTACCTAGCAAACTTATCCGCGAGAGAAGGAAACTCTAAATCCCTGATAGGGGGAAGCAGCACTATCAGTACTACAAATAAGTTCAAAGGAATCACTCTAGTGCAGAAGGCAAAGGGGAAACAACTGCACTACTATCCTTAGAAAACTATGAACAAGAACAACCGAATCAACGGAGACATATCCAGCAATCCGACTGATGACAGGTGCCGATCTGAGTCCGGGTCAGTTGGATTAAATTGGATTACCGGTCATGCGAATGTGCAATGTCAGGCTTCGCGTGGAAACACTGCTACTGACAAAAGTTCCATAAGAAAAAAGATTAATATCGGTACATGGAATGTCACATGACTCAAAATAGAAACAGTGGAAAAAGAAATGCTCGTCCACAAGATCAACATTCAGGGTGTAAGCAAAACCCACTGGAGAGGCAATGCCATGGAGGAGTGGCCATAATAGTTCTACCGTAATTACTACGGATAGTCATTGGATATATCTTTGACCCCATATAAATAAATAAATACAGTAAACCCCCCTATAACGTCAAAATAGGTTCCACGTTATAGGGGGTTAAGGTTTTTCAATTTTATTTTTTGATTTGAAGGAAATCAGTAGATCAAACATTTTCATTGTTCTTTTATTTTAGACATTTTTACGTCCAAATGACTTGACTCGCGCGATGAGCGATATCCTTTCGTATTTTGGCTGACGTTATCTTCCTACAACTTGCGGGCAGGAAAGATCAACGCGACATTTTATTAGTTAATTTTATAAAACGTTATAGGGGGGGGATCAACGTTATAGGAAAAAACTACCGCAAACGTTATAGGGGGGTTTACTGTATAACCTGACCACATAATACATTTAAAGTGTTATGGGTTGTAGGTAACATACACTGGAGGGAATATTAGTGTGAGAGACTCATTCCCCTTGGATCTTTAGAATCTCTATATGGGTGAATGGCACTCTGGAATCTTTCTGTTTTATCATCCATCCATTGTGGTCAAATAAATAAAATTCAATATATTTCCGTGAAAACTCAACATAATTCAAGTTTATGCAACAACGACCTAGAAGTATTTTTGGCACACTTCAAATGATCCTAAACAATACTTCTAACAAAGATATCACTCTTATCATGGGTGATCTCAATGCTAAAGTAGGAGATACAATGTGAACTACTTTAGGAATATCGTTGGAAAATATGGAATGGGGACAAGAAATAGCAGAGGCGAGAGACTACTGCAGTTCTGCACTGAACAACAGCTTTCGTTGATGGATATATGGTTCCAGTAGCACATTCGATGTCTCTATACATGGGTCTCATCAGGAGATCATTGATGGAGTCAGATCCTTGTCAAATCATCGAAAAGTTACCGACCAAGATTGGCTGAAATACATTCTGGGATAATCCACGTCATATAGGAAAGGCCCATAAACAAGGGATTTGGAATCAGCAAGAGATCTATTGAATTTGACCCATTTTTACGATGCATTGTAACTAGGGATGAAAGTGGATGCTACACAATAATCTTGTACGTAAAAACAATGGCATTTCCAACCACTCGACTAACCCTAACAATAAAGAAGATCCTTTGGTGGGTTTTCTCCGGAGTGATACACTACGAGTTGCTTAAACCTGGAGAAATCGTGCAAAATTGATTCAAGAAAACATAAGGCAGCTTGAGTCGGAAGTTTTGCCCAATCCCTAATATTCACCAGATCTCGCAACATCTGATTACCGACTATTTAAGTCAATGGAACATTCATTACGAGAAAAAAAAAAAATTTGATTACTAGATTATTTACGATTTATTAAAAAAGTAAAATTTGCGTTATTCAACTGCGTAAAAAAGGATGGGTTTATTATGAAAATCATTTTCGTATATATATATATATAATATTGGATTATTTTTTCAGCGATCGCGATGAATTGAAAGTTCTCCTCAAAGACATGGTCGCCGCATTAATAGAAGATTTCCTACAGCCCGCAGTCAACGGATTAATCGAACGGAAATAGATACGCAGTTCCGTATACCCGATGATGATACGTACAAAATAATTTATATGATTCGATTTTGTGATGTTTAATTTATTTTTGTGAGAATATGCTTATGTCCAATAAATATTTTGTCGCTAAATATCCGTAATATATATATGTATTAAAATAGTGCAAGGTTAAAAGCCGAACTAAAATCGAGCAGAAGCTTGTTTAGTTGAATGTGTTCAGTTGTTATCGCAGTACAATTTACGCTTACGATTATTTTAATGATGTATTTGTATATATACATGTATGTTGCCGTGTAAATGATTCTATTATTTAAGATACAACGTATTTATTGTACATATATTTTTTTGATAAACATTCCCGTTTATTATTTCGTCGGATTCAACAGATGAAAACACTATATATATATTTTTTTAATTTTATTTATTGTTACCATTTTCTACGTAATTGACACTTTTTACTAATACATACAGATATGCACATAGATGATTAGATATCAATATAATAAATTGTATAAATAAATTAAATAATAAAAAAAAAGCATTGAACAATATTTCGTCGTTTTATTTGTTCGACCCGCTCGTTCGATCGAACGCTGAGTTTTGCAAATATATAATATATTCTACGTCATAAATATTACATAAATATATATATATCTCTACAGGAATAACAATGCGATAAAAACTATTAAAATATATAACACAAGTCTCAATCGGACAGACCGAAACCAGATATTAATCGGGAATAAAATCTGGCCGCTATTCGTACGATCGTCTACGTATTTATATTATGCAGAGATGCTCGATCAGTGCTAATTCATTGCAGAATCATCGATTAAATGTAACGCCGAGCAAAATAAAATCAGTCGTTACGTTCTCGCTAAGTAATGTGCTAATTTGGCAACTGGAGTTTCGATAATGAACTTAACGTTTTGCAATAACGCGTAATATTAATCTGTTTACGGCTGCGTCCGTGCTGATTCGGAGCACGGAATGGCGGAAGGCACACGTCTCTTGGTGTCTGTGGCTCGTGCGAGCTATAACCTAAGCGATTAGGCCGGCGTCAAATATATGTCTACTGCAAAAACATTTAAATAATAATATAAAATCTAATACAAATAGCACCATTGACACGACAAAATAAATAACAGTCGACGTATCCAACGAAAAATAAATTACGTATTTGTGAATCAGTACAAAATATATTACGGAGACCAAAAGATTACAATTACGTCATAATTATTTCCTAAGAGAGCAAAGAAAATTGATAATTTTTTTTTCATATACAGTAAGCCCTTCTATAACGCTCCCTGCTATACCACGGTTTTCTATAACGAGTCAGACAATCACTCCTATAGCACTTCCTTCTAGAACGTAAATTTACAAGGCCAATTATATATTGCGTAGAAGCGGTTTGATTGACAACAAAATATAACACTTAAACAAACTAAGAATTTAACAAGGTCATTTAAAATATGAGAATGAAAAAAATTATCGATGTATTGATTTCGTTCAATTTACAAAATAAAAGTCCCCCTTCCAAATTTTGTATGGCTTCTATAAAGTGGTCCTGATTTTTTTGTTATAGGAGGGTTGACTGTAAGTGTCAAAAGACGAGCTTGTATCTTAATTTTGGCTTATACGGAACTGGCAAATTTCGCCTTTCTAGTCCCAAAATGTTCCAGAATCTTGTCCCTTATAAGTTTTAATATCAGAATTAATTCCAACCACCAAAAAACGTTACAGCTTCGAAAATAGATGATTTTCCTTTGATCTGAATACTAATATTGTCGACCAAATCAGTATCTCACTCCACAACAGTAATTCCAGATCCGTTCTTTTAGTGCAGTTTCTTGCCTATACGGACGACATAGTCATTATGGCCAGATCTCATGGAATCTTGAACCCCTGAGAATCAAAGGGTACAGCTTTGAGGCTGTCCAAGAACTCACATATCTCGGCTCACTAATAACAAAGGATAATGTAACATATGATAAGATCCATGCTGGCAAACCGGTGCTATTTTGGACTTCAAAAGCATTTACGATCTAGATACTTTTAAAGGAAGAGCAGTCAAGCTCTGCATGACCCTCATCATGTCCATCCTAACATACGAGTCTAAATGTTGGGCTCAGACAAAGGAAGATGAGCGAAAATATCGAAAAGGCTTATAGTCATCAAGCCTTACTGTTCCCGGAGGAAAGGAAGAACAAGACCGAGGTGGTTGGACTGTGTACAGTGAGACCTCGCATTATTAAGGCTGACCAGAAGAAGAAGCAACGTGGCGGCAGATCGAATGAGATGGTGTTGAATGAGGCCAGGGCTCTGCACCAAAGCTGTTGCACATGACGACGTCCTGTACTGTTAGTAAGTGTTATTCATCAGTACTAGTTTTGGCCTGTGTTGCAAGCACCAAAAAAAGCTAATTGAGCTACTCCCCAATGTCTGTACTCTTATCATAGACTGATATACCCAGCTCCTTCCTGAAGCCACGGTGACTGGACAAGTTGGGTAGGGGATGGGGTTTCCGCCACTAACTGGTTCCACGAAGGAAGAATGAGCTTAACAGGCGGTTCTAGGGTGGCAGGGTGGTCGTTTCAAGGCCACGTGGACCCTATAGATAAATCCCCTCAGAACAAAAGGTGATCAACCGTATCTTTAATTGGATATTCATTAAAAGGTTTTGATTCTTTAGCCATCAAATAATCGTAGAAGGCGGTGAGTTTAACATGTTTGTACTACATTTTTCACACACGTCAGATTAACGCCTTTTAATGTCCACGGCGCGAAAACGAATCTTTTTGGTCTCCCTAACATGATTTTTCGTATTTACGTACTACAAAATTAACATTATTACATTTAAAACTAATCTGCAATGCACTCGGAAGAACTGATTTTTTTTTCATATTTAATACTTAAGAGGAATAATTAAAGATTTTGGTAAATGCTGCTGATCGATTCAGGAGCAAACAACTTGGGCTCGGTCTGCCATCGCTCGATATGATCCTCCATTACGGTGACGCAGCTCACCGCACTCGGAAACAGCTGTACGAGTAATCTAAAAAAAAAAACACGCCAATTATATTACACTCCGAAACGGCAATAAATATTCGGCGACAATCAAACACGATTACCTGAACACTGGCAACGTGATGTTCTCCAAAAACTGTATTTGCAGATCGGGTATGGACGCTCGATCGCGGTCCATCATTTCTTGTGGCGGGAAACCGCGTTGTTTTTCGACGTCGCCTTGATGGAAAAATTCGGTGTACACGGCCGCCTACATTTCGGATAATTCACAGATAGTAAAAACGCAAAACGACGCACACACGGAATAATAAAAAAATCGAACGAAAAGAAAAACGGACACGAAACACAATTACAAACAAAATTAATACGTACGGCTACTTTTTTGACGCAGTTCCAGTCTTTAATTTGATCGGAGAGATCTGCACAGGTCATCAGCATGGTCAACAAATGATGCCGATGCTCCGAATTGTCCTTGCAGAATCCGGTAGCTAGCATCTCTTTATACGTATCCATTTGCCTTTAAAATAAAATAAAAAAAATAATAACAAAAATGAATTGGACGTAAAAATCAAACGGAAAACTCACTTGAAATGATTGGCGAGATCGGTAGACAGGATGCAATCGCGTATCAACTGCAAGCAGTGATTATACTGTTGTATCCCTTCTAAAATGTTGCATCCGTCGGTGTTCAAGATGCACATGGCCTGCGATAAATGATGGCGTTCCATAACGCTACCTTCGCTACTGTATAACGAAGCTAATAACGATTCTAGAAATAAATTACGATTAAAAACATAATCATCGTTAATATTTAATTGTGTTAACCTACCTTCTCGTATTTCAAAACTGTTATTAGTTCCTCGGTGATCGAGATCATGAGATAAACACGCCACTAAATACGCCAAACATTCGATATC
>JAGXCT010036625.1:17496-30978 GCA_022495035.1 Philopotamus ludificatus | reverse complement strand
AAGTATAAATATTTTTTTACATTTACTATGTGGTGAATTTTGAAGTTGAAGTAGTTAAATATTCGGCTCAATATCTTGATTGAACCGAAACGAAAGCTATAATTAGATACTCAAGGTTACACAATAAAATACAAAATTAGGATTATTCAAAGATAACACAATAATTAAAAATAAATGATATAAGGGATAGAAATAAATAAAAACAATTTGGGATATTAACCTATATTGATTTAAAAAAAATGTATACATAGATATACAGCTTTACATATCCGACTAATTATCTTTTTAATAATAGGACATTTAAATGCACTGCTCAGATTATCAAATTAAAACTCAACCCTTAACACAAGGCATATTCTTACTAATTATACAAAAATCAAATACACATCGAATTTAAAGACTGAATTTTTTCAAATATATGCAGCGTCTGTTTCAAATGTTAAGGGTTAATATTTCATTTAGGCGGATGCAATCAAATTTAAATGCGCTTTTCACGATAATGAAACGTTTACGAAATGAATAAAATCGTATTTTTGGAATGTTTACATCGAGTTCAAACCGAGTAGTTCATAAGCGATTCATTTACAAAATATAGAGGGTACAAGAGCGTAAGTAAATACAACGAGCGATAGTAAACATATATACACGTATCATTTATTCAATCAATTAGGAAGTAAATTAAACGCATTTAAATACAATTGCGAACATTTCCGAATTGCGAGTTCAAAATTAGAAACACACAGAGGCAATATCAAATAGATTACCAATTCATAAGGTACTCGTCAAAACGATAATACAGTAAATAGATTGTGGGCGTAATAAAAAAATATACAGACAGAAAACGTCGTCCTTTTCAAACTACACAAACCAATAAATACACATATATAAATATATATATATATACTGACGCACGATGAAAAGAAATACATTGACGTAGACAACTGTCGGTATAAAAAATGCAGTCTTATCATCTAAGAATTCTGTGCTTAGCGTGTTTAATAGCAAATACATTTACACAAACAATCATAGTCTCAGACTGAAAAATAATAGACACGAGCGGTTATAAACAGAATATGTTTTGCATACGTATGTAATTGTTAAGAAAATACTCATTCAAAGGGCGTTGTTCATCGTTAAAAAGTTAATTAAATAATAAGTTCAATCCGTTGCTATGTATTTTTTATATTTATTATTTTTTTGACGAACGTAAACGATTAGAAAAATATTTATAGTCAACCCTTTGCCATTTTTATTGTGCCAATTTAATTCAATACAAAATCGATCCTGGATAATTTAAGTTTAGTCTATGTGTAACATAATCACAACAAATAAAAATAATTTAAATGGAGAATCGTAGAAATGTCGACGGCGATGACGACGACAATCGCGCCGTATGCGTTTACAAATAAACAACTTTTAAAATTATGAACTTAAAAATATAAAGGACTGGTTTTGTAATTGATAAAAATAAATGTAAATTTTGGGAATATTTCGAGATATTCATTGAACACTTCTAGTTGGCGTCCCCGTTTGTAGGGGCGGGCGCGTTTCCTGGGCTGCCGTGCGGTGAGCGAGACAGCGATCCCGTGCGGGATCTAGACTGTCGCGGCGATCTTGATCGGCGGGAGCGGGAACGGCTCCGCGATCCACTTCTGCTCTGCGACCGGCTGCGGGACCGCGAACGAGACCTAGATTTTGAGCGAGACCTTTTCACACAAGAAAATAATTAATAAATAAAATTAACAAAAATCTATTTTTTTTTTTATAGAAAAATCGATCAATTAAAATATGCGAGGGTACGGAACGGTGAGCCGATCGTTGACGATTGAAACTGAAATCGTCAGCATCATCATTTTTATACGCTAATAAGCTAATTACGACCGATTCACATCAACGTAATCATCTCAATATAATCTACAAATGAAATAATTATAAATTAATCAGTCAACAGTCCCTGGCTGGAGGCTCAAGCATCAAATCTGCGTCAAATTTACACAGTGACGAGTATGTATCATAATTTATGAATGTATAATATATTAGGTTATTCGGAAATTAATGCGATTTTTTAAATATTATTATCTCAATCAACGGTTGAAGATTCATTTATCGTTCATCGAGGAACTTCTTCTATAACCATTAATTTTCATGTCGATGATATTTCAGTTGTCTGAAAACTCGTGTTTAATGATAAAATCAGAAAATGTAAAGTAATTAAAATGCCTTTATACAGTTCGATAAGTTTAAATTTCATTTTTATTTTTACGATGAGGATAAAATTGACGATATATTAACAATTACGATTAAAAATCAATATATTTTTTCAGAATAACCTGATGCATTACGTGAAGTTTGCGAGAATAAATTCCAGTGACTGCTTACGATTACTGTTTTTTTTGTTCAATAGCAAGCAAGCTATTTAAAAAGAAATATGATATTACGTCCATTCAGGGAATTTTACGATATATACGAATAAACCCTGGGAAGGTGAGTTAGTTTGTTTAATTAAAAAGAATAAAATATTTATATAAATAAGTAACAGCCTAGTTTATAATAATAAGCATAATATTAATAGAAAACTATTACGACTTACGCCCTCTTCCTAATTTTTATTTGCTACCCAATGCTGAATGTTTGACGGTCACCTTTGGCGACGACATTACAACGGCGTACGATCGACATTGAACAGTCGGAACAACGATAGTGAGTTGTTTATGTATTTGTAGACAAAGCCGGGTAAATCAAAACAATTATATTCGTATAAATATAGCTCGGGGGTTGTAAGTACGAATAGGCGGAGAATCGCTCTACGACATCGACACCGAATTTCAATCATAATGGAAGTAGTCATTCTCTTGCGTGATCAATCGAACAATCGGAAGAATTCGGTTCGTCGAACCAAACAGTGGCAGTCCCAAATACGTTCGACCCATGTAGCAATCGTGAAGGAGCTGCGAGATGTCCGTCGAGATAAGTTCGTATACCTACATGCTCGGATGCATCACGTCGGATAGCCGTAAATAACACATTAGTAAATGGTTTATTTTGTAAACATACATAACTCACACTGTGCGTTCGAGTCACAAATTGAAACACGTCGTTCAAGTCACACGGAGACAATGAAGACTGAAGGAGGTCGCAGGACTACGTAGCGACACGCAGTGCGGGCAGAGCCATGCTCAGATACAGACTCAGCTGAGAGAATACTCTACGGAGTGAAGAGAAGCTACACGATGCTATGACCGGCGAGTATGATCACTGATACAGTAGGTAAACCCAACATTAACCTATAAAACATAGCAGCAGGATTTTTAATACTGATTTCATAAATTTGAGGGTGTAGGATACATCCCTTGAATCGTTTAAAATCTCGGCATACCTGCGGCGGGGCCGACGTCCGAGGCGAGAGCAATCGCGCGCGTAGTGTCCACGATCGCCGCACTCATAGCAACGGTCGTCCGGATGGAACGGACGGGCCATGCGAGAGTTCCGAGGTGGAGGCCCGCGGTATCCCCTGCCGCCTCCCTTGCCATTCGACATTTCAACGCGGGCGCGTCTACCACAAATTGTGCGTCCATCTAAACCCCTAACCTATAAATTCAAACAGCATTAATAATATATCAAATTAAAACACGAGTTAAATACATAAAATTCACAACGTACCGCATCTTCGGCATCGCGAGCGTCTTCAAATTCGACAAAGGCGAATCCGGGCGGATTACGAGCCACCCACACGTTCCGCAGAGGGCCGTAATAGCCGAATGCATCCTCTAATTCAGGCTTGCTTGCATTATTGCCTAAATCACCGACGTATAACTTGCATTCAGATCCGTAGCGAGACATTGTGCTGAAAATTTAATCAAAATTATCATATTTCCGGATACATTGCCGATAAAAAAAAAAAACAGAGATTCCCGACGCCAATGCGTTAATCGCCACTTTGATACAAAAAAGGTCATGATCTGCTTATCATCTCGGCAATATTCAAATAAAAAACAGTATATATTGATGGTCTGCAGGTGATTTATACAACATTATCACACAATTCATAATTATATCGAAAGAAATTTGATAAACACACGTTTAATGTGAATGTATTTTGTTAAATTTCATAAAACAATATTAAAATAAAGAAAGTTTAATGAACGAAAGGTCAATAAAGCGAATAGGTTCACTAACAATATGGAAACTACTCGTTAACAATATGACGGACGGTGATAACACGCCTACGTTTATTCTTCGATAATAAAACCTAGACAACATAACGCATTATATGTTTCAATCATAACGCAGACCTGTATTATTAACCGAGCAGCGTATACATTACACTAATTGATGTAATTAGTAGATTTTGTATATTTCCAGTGACCATTTTTGGCATTTTAAATCAAAAATGAATGTAAAATGTTTTTCATACAGCAATATTAATGTATTTCAAATATTTTGATGGTTGAACACGTTAATTAATAAAAAAAAATGAGTCATGATTAAAACCGATAAATTTTTATGATCTTAAACATTTCTAAGATGTAAATCTATAAGAAAACATAAGGTATAGTCGTTTTTTAGGTCTAAGATTAGTATTCATACCCGAAGAGAAATGCTAAGCCGACAGTCGTAAAATCGACGCGTATCAAAAACAAAATGAAGCGTTGGCATTAGGCGGGGGGGGAGAGCGACAGGTGGCGCAAGTGGTGGCGCGAGGGGGGCCGGGTGGAGCGAATACGCAGCGGGGCGGGGGCGCGGCTTACCTGCGGCCTAGGCGGACGCTGCTGCTCGGACGCCGGCTCGGCCTCGCACACTGCTGCCAACTGTCGCATGCGCGACTGGCAACACAGTCAAATGCGCTTCTAGCGGGAAAACAATTTTGCTATAAAGACTGTTGAAAATAAATTGGTTTGAACATATTCATTAATAACGAAAGCAATTAATTATTTTCTTACCCACAAGACACTTAATATAAATATATATTTTTTTATCGAAGTTAACATATCAACAGAGAATAGGTATCTTTGTTTTTGTTTTATAATGATAATTTTTGACTCTACTAAAAATATTATAAAAATGAGAAACGAGCAATTAAAACATCACAAAAAATATTATAGTCAATTAATTATAAAATGTAACGGTCATGGCTTGAATTAAATTATGATTGTCAAGTTAACTGTTGCTGAACGCAGTTAGTACATATTCGGATGGGTAACAATTCCGAAGAATTCTGAGTGACGTTCAACAGAGGGGTGGGGTGAAGGCTGAAAACTTTCATTTCACAAAAAAATAATTGGTAAAAATATAAGTTGAAAAGCGGGCAGTAGCGCTCTTCGATATAAAAAAATACTGCGGTACAGAAGGCAACGGGAAACCACTGCACTATATATTTCGAAAATATATAATATTGAAAAACATGTCCATGGTCCTCCATAAGGGTGTGGCGGTCATGCTTCGCGCATTTGCTTAAGACACAAAAAATGAGATGTATACCCTGCGACCCTTTAACGAGAGACAGGCCACCTGCAAGGGATTATTCCATGCTTGAAGATGCTAATTGGTCACGTGGAACACCGTTTTTACAGCTGCAGAAGAGTAAATTTAATTGGTTTTCATCATTGCAAAAACTAACTACCTGGGACCCTTTCTAATCCGTTCCCACGAAACGTTGGTCAGAGGTGGGAGCCGTCCTCGATATAAATGGGGCGCCCCAGATCCCAAACTGGGGTGGGGTTTACCTTTCAGAGCCAGTGCATACCGAAGATACCGACCGAGCTGGTGATGCTCGTCGGGAAGAAACCTCTCTCCGATGCCTCCGAGCGCTGACTGCGGTCGCGCCGCCAACCGCAAATTGCAGACACTCGAGCTAAGAGCTGCAATTTTGTACGACGTCATACGAGGCTGAAGACGTGGACTTCGCAATGGCAGACAACCATCGGACATCATTGGCCCATGCACCGTAGAATCTTCGCTACAGACCGACTGGGGGAGTCAGTAAAACCAGAAGCGATTGGCGTCCCCGTTTCAAAGTAAAGAAACCGACGCGATCGCTTTTATTAATCATATTCTTTCTGCCTTTCTGTCTGTAATTCAGTGCAAATAAATATAAATCTTATGGAGTCAGATTTTTCTATACGGAGGAGCGTAACCCCCACAAGGGGAATCATGCACATGGTCACGTACAGAGGCGCGCCGTCATATGGCTAGATTGTGCGGCACACACAGGCGCCGAAAGGTTAAGGGCGCCAAGAGGCGCCAATAGTGAAATAATTGTAAAATATTAAATATTAATTCATTAAAACTTATTAAAATCGAAAAAAACTTCTGAAAAATCGTCTGAAAAAATCTTAACAAAATTTTAAAATATTCTCTTATGATTTCCTGGCTTTATCGCGTTTAGATGGCTGTTTTAAAGAAGTCCAAAGTACTTTAAAAAAAATATATAAAACAGAGTTATAAATTCATTTCATTGATGCAATAATTTTATAACTTACAATATAAGACCTATTTTTTCAACCAATCTTTTATAAAATTAAGAAATAAATAAGAGATTCCAAAAGTTAGTTTTGTCTTAATTTATTTATTTAATTATTGAGAGCATTCTAATGACGTCTTAACTTTTTATAATCTTAGACATGGCGATTCGATTTCGCGCTTAGTTCACATATTAAAAAAGGCAATTGTCATTGACGAGATATGTCATCTGGTTGTAAAAACAAATATTTATATTAGAATTGCGAGTAGACATACTCGACGTCAATAATGTTTTGTCAAATAAAAACTTATGCTAAATGCCATGACATATCCAAAATTCAATCTTCGCTCTATGATAACGAAGATAGTGGTATGAATTACATTTTCTTATTTTACAACAAAAAATAATACCTCTATATCATATATATTTTTTAATTTAAGCTGAAAATTGGTTAAACGAGTGTCAAGTATGTTTATCATTATGCGGAACCCTATTGGTGATGGCGAAAGGAAATAAATTGACCATCTTAAATACACAATGGGACAATACTCTCAATGCCAATGCCTTTATGGAAACCTGGAGTGGAACGCTTATGGCTGAAATTACGGCATTATTTACATTGCAAGTGCCTAATGGGGACTCAAAAGAGGTATACATATATATACATTTAAACATCTTACGTTCATAATTATTATTATTAATGAACGATACAATGCAATTAATGTTTTAGATTGGAAATGATTGGTCTTGCATTATTGTCGGCTTTAAAACTGGGGATATAGGCTTCTATAGCGACCAAGGCAAACTTTTAATATTGGACAAATACGATGACATGCCCGTTTTAAAAATAAAATGCTTCACCGGACATCATAATAGTGATACTGACGAAATTTATGTACTTTACAGTAATTCAGTATGTTGTTTAGCCGTGTCCAATCTGTTACAGACGTTGCGCTACGCTCGATTAAAAGTTGCTAAAGGTATTATATTTTAATTTAATTATGTAAAAGAAATATTTATATATCTATATAAATATGCAATTTTGAAATGTTATATAGTTCATGCTAAATCTACCGGAGATAGTTTAATGGAAGGCCATAATTTGCTAACTCGTAAGCTCGGATTAGTCAGTCAGGATGTAATTTGCGATGCTTCCGTAATCGGCTTAGAATTAAGTAACACTTTTGATCATTTACTGACGGCATCTGTTCACGGCGGATTTTATACTGGGTGTTTATTTGATATTTATGTTGATATATTTTAATGAATTCCTATTTTAATCAATGGATTTTTTAAGGTATCGTTCTGTTGCTCCTATGAATACTGTCGTAATCGGAACTGGTGCTAGACCGTATTTAGGATTTCATCAGGCGTTAGAAGGAGGTACCGTTCAACCAATATTAAACGATGTAGCTAGAGCGGTTGCGAGCAAAATAAAATCTGCTTTACCGTAAGTATTGACTTTTTTTTGTATATAATTATAGGTGGCTCGTGAGTTTAAAAACAGGTAGGGCATGATGAGTTTGAAGTGCCCCCCCCCCCCTTGCATGAATGTTCGAAATTATGGAAACATTAATAGGTTTTCATCAATCAGTTGATGATATTCATATTCCAGACTAGAGAAATGCAAAATATAGTCGAAAAATATTGACGGTGTTGTTTATTTTTCGTATCGAGTAGAAAATACAGAGCAGCGGAGCATATACAGGTCTGCCCCAAACCGAGCTTTACGCAGCAAACGAAAAGTGACCTTCTGAATAGGGTAATACGGAACTTTTCTATTTACCTCCACTAACCAGCTAAACGCCAATACTCGTTTGCGTCAAAGCTAGACCACGTGACCCGGGCGGATACAAGAATGCCCACACATGCATATTTCAGCTAATTATTATATTTTTATTAGGTAAATGCGTGTGGGGCAGTGCCCCGGTTGCCCCTAAGGACGAGCCGCCCCTGATTATATGTATGTGCCAGTGATCTCGGACAGTCTTACACCATTTGTTACAATATAAAACATAGTGTAACAACACTGATACTTAATTTATGTATTTATTATTTTAGTGGATGGCTCGGTGGTAAAACTAATTCCGAAACTCTGACAGTTCCACCTCCACCATCAGATCGTATGGTTTGTAGATACGCATTGACCGATTTGCATAGAAAAGGTGTTCACTGTACGACATCACCAGATCGTAGATTGTTAGCCGTGGTTGATACACTCGGTCGAGTTGTATTAATGGACGTACGTCGAGGCGTAGCCGTTAGAATGTTTAAAGGCTATAGAAACAGTCAATGCGGATTTTTGCAGGTAAATTTTTATCGCACATTCTTGTGTAAAATATGATATTAAATTTTGTTTCGTTTAATTTAGGTGAAAGAAGATTCGAGCAAGAGAAAAACCTTTGGAAGAAAGATATTATTTTTAGTGCTATACGTAGGAAAGCTCGGATTATTAGAAGTTTGGCCGTTGAGAGGTCCACGTATCACTGCATTTTCGACTGCAACCAATGGTCGTTTACTTTATTATCCGCATAACGTTAATTATCAAGGCAATCGGAGAGCATCTTCGTCGAAAACGTCTGCCCTTTCGTTGTTATTACCGGACGGAGAAATAAAACAAATATCTATACCGTTTCATTTTGCTTTAAATAGCGAAGATTCGGAGCGGTCGAGAGATGTACACATTGTGAAGAGACTGAGACAGATTTTAAAGGAAAAGGAGAGCGATTTTGAATTTATAAGCAATGAATTCACGAAAACTGTACAAGAATTAAAAACCATTGAAATGAAACTTAATTGCATGGAGACGTTGAGTTCTAATAAAAATATACAACCGGAAATATTGCTGATTTGTATCAACACATTAAAAATATCGATGCCGAGTCAAGGAGACTCATCCAACCGTAACGTATTGAAGCTCAATATTATTTTTGATAATCTATACGCTCTCATTAAATTGTTTTCATTCACAAATGATATAAAGTTAATCGATGATCTTGTTGTGGAGGAAACGGAACAAATTCCGGAACAAGTAATCAAATCGGACGACGAAAACAATGAAGACAACGATGAAAATATTATGCCGAATGAATCTGAACCGAAAATGGATGTATTTACGATACTCACAGAGATGGAAATAAATAATTTGTTGCATTTATTGCATCTCGCCGCTTCGACGGAACTTAAACGTGGTCAACACGCAAAGGTTACATTTTTCGACGATCAAAAATCGTCATTTTCCGAATTTATATCCGGATTCAATATAAATTCCGATAACGAGATGTTAACGATGAAGGATTCGATATCGAAAGAATTGCTATTATTTATTTCTACTCGTATATTCGACTTTTTTATAACCGGAAAAACGGAATGGACAAATTATGAAAAACAATGTCTAAACACAAAAAAAATTTCACCGATTCAATTGCGCAATCTTTTGTTAACATTTTGGAATAGTTTGCCCGTCCAAGAAATTACGAAGAGTAAGATGGAGACGTTCGCTAAAGTAATGTACGATTTATGTTGTTTAGAAGGCCTCCATAATGTTTATGGAGCGTATAATGAAACGTCTACGTGGTGGCAAGATGTAAGAGACTTTTTGGTGGAATCTTCATGTCCGTTTAAGGGTATGGTAAGTGCGCAGCTATGTCGTGCGGTGGCGAGAAAAGTTGAAAGAGAAGTAGAAAACGAACCGGATGAAGATATGTGGGAGAGATTCAGTAGAGACGGCGCACAATGGGGATTGTTAGTCGGAAAGCTCGACGATATATCTCTATTGAGTATTATACTTGCACAAAAACCGGAATTACAAAAGAAACTACCTCTTCTACAATCAGAAATACCGGAAGTCAGCATGAAATATATTTATTTTAACGGCAAAGGATCGATATCGGAGCTAACGGCCATATGGTTGTGTATTGCCGGAGTCGATCCGCAGGATATCATCAATAGCGAGCAGCAAAACTCGGAAATCGAAGATGATACAAGCAATTTGGTGAGCGTTCGTTTCGATATGGATGAGAAAAATACGTCTAAAATCAATGTTATGACACTCTTCGATAAATTAGATCTGTTGAAGAAGCAATTTCCGTACAGCTTAAGTAGCCATAATATAGTGGCGAGTATGTGTTGGGAATACGTGAAGTATTGGTCAAAGAATATCGAGGAAGTGTCGTATTTAGAGGCTTCATTGAAGTGTTTACAGTCCGTTAAATATACGCAACTGAGATGCGGTATTTGCGCAATGGTCTGGTCGACGTATCTTAAGATACCATTCGAGACGTCATATAAACTTATCAGCAAGGTGGGAAAACTGCCCAGAGAAAAGCTCACGCGGCAAAATATCGGAATATCCGACGTGCAATTATTAAAGATCTTAGAGTTGCTCACGGAATTTTTGGACGTGTTTTTGTGCAGCGCCTTAGCTAACACGGAAGACGAAACGTTTGTCTTGAAATACGAAGAAATGTGGGAGGAGAGCAGACCTGCTTTGATAGAATTAGCCATGTCGAAAACCGACGTTAACATCCCGGTATTACAGTGGCATTATGAATTGAGCGCGGCCATATATTACCAGTGTTACCTCGGCAGCAATTATTGGAAGCACTTGGTTAATTTATTCGACGTTGAAAGTCAAAAATGTATGTTCGGTTTGTTAAATAATAATTCTAGACTAGCCATGCATCATCAGTCGACGGACAGTCGAGTTATGGTGCAAAGGTCGAGTTTCTTGACCCGATTGGTTAATAAATGCGTTGAATTACCTAAAGATAGAAATATGTGGATAGAACGAATTCAAGATCTATCGAGACTCTGGCGCGTAAGTGACGATTTAGTCCGTAAAGCGTATGTAAGTATGAATAATTTATATATCAGATTGGCTTGAATTGTAATGAATGATTTATTTCTAGGTTATATGTCTTTACGCACAAGGTATGGATGTTGAAGCCGAGGAAGCAACCATGACGATCACCGATCTGAGGTCTTTATTAGAAGAAATTATTCCAATAGCCTCTAGGAGGTTGAAGCATTTTGTGGATCGTGGCGAACATAGATCAGAAATGATATCGATTCTCACTCCGCAAGTCACAAATTATTTGGGCTCGCTGGTAATGATCATATTTATTATTTTTAATATATTAGGAGGACCGAAAAATAATCAAAACTTCTTCGATGAGTTCATTCAGTTAGTTTGTCTCAAGACACGATCCCGCAAAATTTACGTGTTTGCGGGACCTTGGTAGAAAAAAAAATTTTTAACCGCTAAATTATATTTACAACCGTAGCTTTAACGTAATGACAAAACTTGGGACCGTGTCTCGACACGAACGAGCTGTGAATGAGCTCATCGAAGAAATTTTGATTACTTTTCGGTCCACCTAATATGTGTAATAAATCGCATGTGCCTTAAATTGAGATTTTTATATTTTAGGAAGAAGTATCGAACGAACTGATCACCGTAACATCGTTAGAATCGACGATTCGACTTTTACAATCAACTCTGGCGCACAGCGAACGTAGAAAAGATAATCAAGCATACAGAATTGGAACCATGCTATTAGAAGCGTGTAGACATGTCCACGAGCTTATGCTTCACTTAAATTAATCGCAGTTTATATTATTTCTGAGATTAAATATTTTTATACCAAAGCCGTTGAACTCCAGTGAACTGACGGAGTCATATGTAATAATTTCCAGTTTCGTTCCGGTAGCTGTAATTGTAAATTACTCATTCGTATGTGATGACTGTTTTAGTCAGTCAATTAAAAAGCTTTTTAAAAGCATTAGTAATTATGTCGATCTGTACATAATATTTACCATTCGTCTGTTAATTTTTGTAAGATATAAGTTTTCTTCAAGAAAATAATGATTAATTATTAAGCTCTAATTGTCAATGTTTAAAAAAAGACGGCCATAAAAGAAAATAATGTTTAAGCACATGGTATTATAGTTTATTTATGCTTTTCAACTTATTTATGTATACAAATTACTTCTCTCTATGCATTTTATAGAGTCTACACTAATTACCACTTAATTATTAATATTATATTTTTTGTGCAAGAATTACCTCGGCATTTGCCATGTTTAATCCTTTTTTTTATTTCTTCAATTTTTAATTTTCATTTATTTAAAATTTCAATATGTTTATATTTTTTGCAATAGCATTTATGCAAAAAAATGTTTATTAATTATTATTGTGAGATGCATGAAGTATGTGGCAGTTATCGTTTGCCATATTGCGCGGAGAAATATTCTCTGTTATAAGATTCCTAAAATAATTATTTTACAACTCTTCAGCAAAAAATAAACGAAAAGACCTAACACAATTGAAACATTTGTTATTGTTTAAGTGCCAAAATTCCTTCCTAACAGATCCGTCACGGCAGCTAGAAAATAACAGTGTCGTCCGAAGGGGGTCTATTTATAATGGAAAATAGACCGCAAGCATTTCGTGAAGTTAAAAAAGTCAAGATATTAATGAATTCTTCATAGATTGGTTGATATTTTGGATTTTTTAACTAATCAATATGATGGGTAAATCCCACGTGCACACAATGTCCCTCCACAGACTGATTACTCGCCGACAACTGAGGCTCTAGAAGAAGTAATGCAGTTGAATTTGTTCACATGAAAAGTTTTCCTGTGTCCTCATAAGCAAATATCACATTATTGTTCCTCTTTGCTCGGTTCAAGGCAACTGTTGTTGTTATAACACAATGATTCAATGACGAGTCCAATGAAGTCCTCTGGTCCTTTTATTCTTATACCGTCTATTTTTTCCTGCGAGTCATAAAATAATTATTTTAGGAATGTCATAACAAACAATATTTCTTAGCGTAATGTGGCAGGCGACAAGTATTTTAAAAATATTCTCTCTTATTTGTATTATTTTGTATTATATTACTTAATCTTTACACTATTGTTATCACTGTATTTCATTTATTATTACAATAAATAAATTATTTAAAACTTAAAATTTTGTTTTAATTATGTAGTATTATTGCTATTACTTATTTTGAAGG